>ML976981.1:588582-615666 GCA_010015675.1 Byssothecium circinans | reverse complement strand
TGTATGTATGTGTGTATGTATGTGTGTATGTATGTGTGTATGTATGTGTGTATGCATGTGTTCCTTTCTTTGGACCTCCGCGGACACCTGTGAACGCCACATGGTTCCATTCTACCTACTAGAGGGAGTGAAGGTGGCGTTGTAGCTTGTGTGTGCCTCGTGGCATGGCACATGTAGCTGGAAAGGGAAAAAAAGAGTTGTCTCAGTCACATCTGAACTACGCATACGCGTACGTACGAAGCGCGACAGAGAAACAATCAAGTGTCTTCTCATTCGACTAAGATGAATACCGCACACGGAAAAGGATTAAACCCAAAAAGTGCCTATATATGTGAAAAAATGCAAGGAAAGTAGTGAGGAGAAAAGCCTCATAAAGCCCTCCCTCTCTGCACGCATATATGTACGCCATGCACACACCCATGCCTTTCCCTTTCCCTTTCCCTTTCCCTGCGCCGATACACCTAGTTCCATACTCCCCTTACATGCACGCTGTAATTACATCCACCGTCCCTACGTCATGACGGTATCTCCATCGGCCCTCATCTCGCACTCCTTGCATATCCAACTCTGACTCTTTGGATCTGGCGGTTCCGCGGGTTTCCAGATGCGGGTTACGCAGGAGATGTGGTAGGCGTATCTTATGCAGTCCTATGTACATGTTAAACTTATTGTTTTATTGATTTTATTTTTTTGCGGTGGATGGGGGAGGGGAGGGACTTACAATGCCTTCACAGACGATGAACGGTCGCCCGCGCGTCCCCATCGCGTCTTCGCCACACAGACACTGCTCGTACGGTGGAGTTTCCGTTTCATGGGTATCGACATCCCCAGTTGCTGAAGCGGTCATGTGCGCGTCCGCGTCCCTCATCTCGACATCTGCCTCCGAGTCCGCAGTCTGCGGCGTGAGTTGTCCCGTTGCCGAAACCTTCGCTTTGCCCTTCCCCTTATCCACCTTCCGCGCCGTGCTCGAACTCGTCGCCGCTTGCGCGATATCTAGAGTCGCTAGCCCCTTTGAAAGATCCTGTTGCGTCGCCGACGATGAAGAAGAAGGAGAAGGCTGTCCCTTCTCCACCGCTTCCAAACAAGCGTGGTAGATCTCCTTCGTGATGATCTTATCAGCGAAGAGATGATCAAGTTTCGTTTGAAATTCCTCCGTGATGTGCTCTTGCCAGAGCAGCGCTGCTTTGGTGCGCGCGAAACGGAGCACGGCGTCTCCGATGTGCAGATCGCTTTGTAAGCGCTCGTCTCGGATGAAGGGGTCGAAGGCTGCTAATAGTCGCTGGGTAGGCTCGCTGATGTTGTTTTCTTTGCGAGTCTGTTGCTTTTTTAATTCGACCCAGGTCATGTCTACTTCGTCGTCGCTTTCGCTGATGTATTCTCCCTCTGCAACGGGGCGTTTCGTGATGGCTCTGAAGAAGGTGACGTTTGGTGGGGCTTTTGGTACACGGTATGTTTTCCTCTCTGATTGTACGCGCTCTTTTACTTCGCTTGGGAGCTTTGGCTTTGGTCGGACTGTGGCTGTTGCTGCTGGCTGGGTAGAAGATACTTTGTCCAGGCGTGCTCTTCTTTGGTATTCGTCGTTGCCCTCGTTAAGATATCGTCGCCGGTTAAAGGGCTTTTTCGGCGCCATCATGCTGATTTCTAGAGGGTCTAGGGCTGCATTGCTAGCTCTTTGTTGGTCTGCTCGATAGCTCTCGATTTCGCAGTTTATTTCCCATCGTATTACGCCGCTGGTGTTGCTTGCGTTTTTGTAACGGTACCTGTAGAGATCGTGCCATGCGTCGAGGTGCATGCGGAGTTCGTCGAGTGTGTTGAACTTTCGGAGCCTGCACGTGTCGTGCGGGCAAAGGAGTCCGTGTCGTCGTATGGTTTGGTCTCTGTAGCAGAACGAGAGCTCATACTTTTTGCCGCCCTGATTTTCATGCGGCGGTGTGGGATAGCGGGTAGGCCCGGCTTCTGCAGCGTTGATTTGTCGGTTATGGGCAGCAAGAATAGAGGTGTCCTTTGGACGTGACCAGTACATCTGTGTCCTGAAGCCAAAGCTGAGGATCTCGCCGTGCACGGTGACTGCGCACGGAAGAACCTGTTCCTCATCCTCATCCTCATCCGCACTTAGACAGTGCAGGATATTACTATGTTGAGCGACCAAACGAGTGGGCACATCGCCAGGGAGAGGTGCTGCACGAGGCATGTGTGAATGCAGCTCCTTAGCATCTTCGTCATCCCGAAAGTGCAAGGCGATTGTTAACATCCATGGCTGGGGAGCTGATTTCCGCCAGTTTGGATTGTCCTCATCCACGGGAAGCAATAGATCCTCAAGTCTGATGCTGATTGTCGGCACGGCTAGAAGAACGTGCCTGCCCTGTTCAGTCTGGACTCCCGTCAATCGGACGTCCCTCTTAGCTATCTTCTGACAAGGCCTTCCCTTCGTAGGATCTGTAATTGTGATGTAGAGATCGACTCTTGAGGTGAATAGAGGTCCTTTCTTCTTCGCTGGACGCGTTCGAGAGCGTTTTTCAGCCCCCAGTGCCTCGATACCCTTAATTTCAAGCACAAATGCTTCCCTCTCCTTTACATCCTGGACCAGAGTTTCGAGAGACTGAGAGGTCGGCATTGCCCAGTGTTGTCGGTCTACTGGGCGGCAGGGAGAAACTGGATGCCAAGCTGATCCTTCGAGTTCTTGCTGATGAAATCGAAAGGCTCTAGTTAGGTTTCTGTTTAGAAAGGTAGGGATTCGCTTAGACAGGACGTAGTCATAAAATAATAGATTTCCAAGCCAGTCTTGTCGCGTAACCATGCTCTATACACGATTTAGCGCTGCAGAGTAAGAGAGCAAGGACAACCTACAGGCTGCACCGGTTTTAGCAGCTATGCGCCGTGCACTGCTCTAAGGATCCGCCTCTGTCTTGTACTAGGGCTGGGAGAAACAGATAGCTGATTTATACTGCAGTGACAAGTCAAAGCGCTTGTCTCCCGCGATTGCCTCAAGCGGCGCATTGAGCGCAGGTGCACGCTTGTTGCTTGCGCGCTGATTAGATATGACTGAAGAACGACCGCTTGCTGTGCAGAATACTGGGACAAGTTGGCGAGGGCGGAGGAGCTGAGGGTGCGCGATGGGCGTGCGAGTCGTGCGGCGTAGAGAGATGGATTGTTTGGCCGATCAACATTGAACGCGTGCAGACAACAGGCAGGAACACTGCTGAGGGTACGCGAAAGTGAAGGGCAGCTGGAGCGACGCCAGGCATGTAGAGCACTACACGGGCCCAGGTGAAGATGTTCTTATAAGCATTTCGAAGCGTCTTTACACCTGTACAACCACCTCTTACTGCTTATTGAGGGGACATAACCCCTGTGGAAGAATTGGGAGGACAAGTGCACGTGACTTTGTTTGTTAGCGCGACCTTAGCCTGAGCTTGGCGACCGAGGCCTGTCGCTTGCGTCACTTACTCATTCCACCTCACTTTCATCGGCGCTGCCTTCGGAAGTTCCCCTCGACGATGCATCAACGCCATCATTTCCTCGCTTTGTTCACCACCTGAGATACCGCTCCGGGCTAACCTATCACATCTTCGCACCGTCAGAGACCACTTCCCGTCGAGTTGGACAGCGGAAAGAATGGCTGTCACGCTCAAGCGCAAGAGGGCTGCCGTCTCGTACCGAGAGCCAAGCAGCAATGAGGATGTGGATTCAGAAGCGGAATCCAATTCTCGCCCAAAACATCCGGCGCCTATGCGACGATCTATCCGCCAGCGATCTCCATCAGAGGAAGCAGAACCATCTTTTTCAGTGGGACGACAACGCGGTGCTGCGACAGCCAAAGCGGCGAAGGAGACATCAAGGAGAAGGACTGCTTTGCGTAAAGAGAAGCGTAGGATTTCATACAAGGACGTTAGCTCAGATGATGTGGACGAAGATTGGGGCGACGAGGACTTCGAGATGGAAGAGGAGGTAGAACAGCCCAAGCCCCGGAGAAGAGTTGCGGCATCGCCGAGGGCTCAAAAGAGCAAAACATCTGTCAAGAATCTGGCGCACTCTGCTGGCTCGCGCATGCGGAAGACGCTCGGCGCCCCATTGAAGCCTAGAACTAGTAGGTACACTCGAGATAGGATTAACTGAACCTTTGGGCTAAGATCAAACAGCTGAGCAGGCGCCCTCAACCCCGGTGAAGATTCCGACCGATGGCCATAAGCCGAACTGGTCTTCTCTCCCATACCATGTGCTCCTCCAGATATTCGTCTACGCTTCGCATCCTCTCCATGATGAGAACATGACGCAAACGTCATCTATATCCTGGTTGGTGAAGGTGGCCCGAACATGCTCTGCGTTCACAAAACCAGCGTTGACTGCCCTGTACCGGACTCCCCCAATCTACGCAGTCAAACAGCATGGGAGGGACCTGGTCCAGCATCTCATAAATCCACCAGCGGACGCTGTTGCATGCTATCAAGTCATGGTAAAACGCCTTGAACTCGACGCGACGAAAATGGCCTCTTCGACTGACCCGCTTAATGATGCCGCCGACCTCTCTGCTCTCATAGCTGCTTTGACTACAGTCAGGGAGATTGACATCTTTGATCCTGTTGATAGACCACCTTACCGACCGCGACTGAAGCGAATGCGGCGTTGGTTCTATCCCGACGAGCTCTTCACGGCCCTGGAACAAGGCACCCTGCGTCTCAAAAGCTGGCGATGGAATGGCATCTTCTTTGCGACCACTCAGGGCCCACTGTGGATGAAAGAAGTACACGAGGCCGAGGCTTTTCAAAGCTTGCGCGAGTTGACCCTCACAAAGTTCGATCATGATTCAAAGCGGAAACCCGAGGATGACACGCCAACAACCGAAGAGCTTCTTGGGTCGGCACTGGGCGTTCTGCCGAACCTCAAGTCGTTGGCTTTTGAATCGTGCAAGGTCGTCAACGAGCGACTACTACCTCTACTCCCTTCCGCACTAACCAGTCTGGAGATTACCAATTGCATCAACGTCTTTTCGGCCGATCTACGGGCGTTCCTTGTTGACCGGGGACAACACTTGGAGGAGCTCGTCTTGAACCATAATCAATGTCTTGATATCTCCTTCCTGGTTGACCTGAAGCAAACCTGCCCGCGATTGGAAGTTCTTAGGATGGATCTAAATTACTACAGCTCCCTGGCCATGTCTTCGGACAATGAACCGCTGTACGACTGGCTGCTTGGGTTGGATGAGATCCCCACCTGGCCGTCCACCCTCCGTATCATTGACATGGAGTACCTTCGCCATTGGAGCTCCGATGCCGCCACAAACTTCTTTGCTTCCCTCGTGGATTCTGCCGAGGAGTTGCCCTGTTTGCGTGAATTGAGGATATCGGCAATGGTAAACCTTGGTTGGCGTCAGCGAGCAGATTACAGGCGGAGATGGGCGTCTCGTTTCGAGCATGTATTTGCGAGCAGGTCTCCTGCACCTAGTCCTCATCTCGTCTCCCTACGCGCATATCGCGAGTGGAGGGAGGGACAGGAAGGTACGGAGAAGAATGATTCTCTTCTAGATATCACAGAAGAGGTACAACCCACGAAGGAAGATGTTAAGGTCCATGAAGTCTCCGAGACCGACAGCGATGCACCACTCCTGCCTCGTCGCAAACAGAAGCCTGGCGATAGGTGGAACTCGCAGCGCCTACGAACCCGAGGGAAAGTGTCTACGAACTACGACGAGAGCTCTGCTACTGAATCAGGCGCTGATGATGGATCGGGCGTCGATGAAGAACCCAAGCACATCCAGGGCATGTGCCACACGGTTGTCTTCCGTATCGACAACTCACGTCCCCGTGAAGAGGTCTTCGATGAGAATGACTTCCTTGACGATGAACGAAGCGGTGACGAGGACTGGAACGGCAACGATGTGGCTGACGACGGGTATGCTTGGTAATGATGTTGGTCTTTGTATGATTTGTGTATTAGGATACCTGCATTGGGATGGTGTTTGGGTGGCAGCGACGCCCAAGTCGTAATATTGGGCATGATTTGGATCGCTGGAACGACTAGGGTCGACAAGGCATGACAATAACAATGTAAGAACCACAATCAGGACGTGGCTGCGAGCATGGTCAGTCCAAGAAATGCTTCCTGATATCTATCCAACGCATATTCAATGCAACTCTTGCGTGTCGAGGGGGGCGGGTGTGCTCATGGCAGCTGAAAGAACAGCCCGCCATAGCTGCGCCTCGTGGCTGTGACGTGACGGACCCCGGCACTCTGGTACAGCGGCGCCGTTTCTGGCTTGCTTGAGTCTCCCCGCGCCAGTCAGCGAAGCCATTCTTTCATTATAAGCGCTCGGCGCGGCTCTTCTGCTCTTTGCCTTCTAGATACGCCCAGGCTGCAGACAGCAACTTCCCGCAACTTCCTCCAACTACATATCCCCTCCATCCACATCAAAGGTGCCCCGCTTCTGGGACTGCGACTTTGACAATGACGGCACACACTCCCCCACAGCCGCCCGTCTCCCCAGACTCTGGCCCGACGGATTCTGCATTGCCGAAGCTGCCCGCGGGCTGGATAGCTCAATGGGACAATACGTACGTTCCTTACCACCAGGCGATGCCTGCTCATACCCCACGTACACCTCTCTAACCGCTCCATAGGTCTCGAAAGTACTACTGTACGTATCTCTGCGCAACCGAAGACGCCGCTTTGCCTGGATATAGGGCCGGTGGCTAATGTTGGATACAGATGTCCAAATTAGTACAGGTGTCTCTCAATGGGATCTGCCCACCAGCGAAGCTCCCGTCGGCGGCGGTTCTCATGCCAGCACCCCAGCCCAGAGCACGAATCCGTATGATAAGCCTGCAGGAACAGAGGGCCCAGGTGTCGGAGACGGTACAAGAGGTGTAGATGGGCCGACTGGAGATCGTGGTGGTGGCATTGGAGTAAGCTCACGTGCTCGTGGGAGTAGAGGGCTGGCTAATATGTCCGTGTAGGGCTTCGCACTCAACGCGCTCACCGGCAACAAGCAGAGTGGCAAGAACAGCGGCAGCGGAAACCTCGTCGGCCAGCTCGCAGGCTCCTTCCTCGGCGGAGGAAAACAGGGGAAGCAATCGAGCAGTGGAGGGTCGGGGAACTTGGTCGGACAGCTTGCGGGGTCGTTGCTAGGTGGCGGGAAGCAGAGTCACGCGAGCCAATCAGGCCATGGGTCTTCTGGTCATGGTGGTGGGAATTCTAGTCACGCATCGTCAGGTGGCCTAGGTGGTATTCTAGGAGGTGTGCTAGGGGGTGGTTCTGTAAGTCTTGTCGGCATCTGAGCGAGAGAGTGGCAAAGAGCCCGAGCTAACGAATATGCACCGCCAGCACAACAAGCCGTCGAGTGACTACGGATACAGTCACAACACCTCGCAAGGTAGTACGTACAGCGGTACTGCACCACCCACGTCCTACCAGCCTTCAGGTGGCGCACACGGCTCCACTCCAAGCCAGCATCAACACAATAACTACTCCTCGCCTCCCCCAGGCCAAGGCCAGTACGGACAACCACAACACAACCAGCACCAGCCTGGCGGCTACGGACAGCAAGGAGGATATGGAGGTCCTGTGCCCGGCCAGCCCCACGCAGGTCAATATGGCGGCGGCCACAGCCCGTACCCACCGCAAGCGCAGCAACCCGCCAACTACAGCGGCGGACCTGGATATGGACAGCAGGCTGGGTATGGAGGACCGGTACCCCAACAGCCAGGAGGATACGGCGGTCAGCCCAATGCTCCCTACGGAGTGCCGCAGTACGGTGGCGGACACAACCAGTACCAACCTCCAGCGCCGCATCAGGGTTATGGACAACATGGCAGTCAGGGAGGACCGCCGCAGCCGCCGTCATGGCAGTAAATATCAGGTGCATAGTGCGGAAAGGAAGCACACAAGAAATGTTGAGTTTTTGGATGAAAATCGGATGCAAGTTATGAGGGAGTTGGTCTCTGATTTGGGAATTCCCCACCCCCTTGAATTCATCAATGGCGTCTGGGAGATTAGAGTGTGAGACCATAATAGGATCTTATGTTTGACCTGTTATTCCGAGAACATAGACTGATGTCTGTTCTTCTTGCTGAGCTCGCGACTCTTCGTGTTCGACCCCTGAGCCCCCCCCGCCATCCCCAAGGCACCAAGCAATGAACTCATGCCAAGAAGTGAGGCTTCAGGCAGGTCACTGCACTAAGCACATCGCTCGTAACACCGTTCCATAGCAGAGCCGCGAAGCTCGTCTCCAAGTGTTCCACAAGTGTCGTCCTCTCAACACGCATGATCTTCATCCCCAAATCAACCAGTCCATCACTTTCCCCTGCCACTCCCCCCTCCCCTCCTACCCTTCCAGATCACATTATGCTAACATCCCCACCAGCAAACCTCATCCCCCAAACAAATCCCGCCCATCCCCAGCTCCACCCCCAAGCAGCAGCCCCAACCCCGCCGCCTCCCCCCCAACCCTCCAACTAACCCTAACCTTCCCCCACCGATCCCGATCCCGATCCCTATCCCCCCCGCCCTCACACCCAGGCACCAAATCCGCATCCACGCTGCCCGTCCACGAACTCAGCGCCGCGCGGAACGCCTTCGCATCGTCCCGCGGGATGCGTATGTGTGTTTCAAGACCGGCGATGCAGAGGATGTCGATGGGGATCGAGGCGCCTGTGAGGCCGAGGTAGGATGTGAGTGGTGGGGTGAGGAGTGTGGATAGGGTTGGCGCGTCGAGGGAGGGGATTGTGGTGGTGGTGGTGGAGAGAGGAGGAGGGGAGGGAAGAGTGAGGATGAGGTGGAAGTATGTCCATTGCGGGTTGCGGATTGTTGTCGTGTGGAGGATGTTTGGGTGATCTTTCCGTTTGCGCTTTTTGGACGGGGAAGGTGTGGGTTGCGTGGGGTTGGGGTTTGGGGTTGGGGTGTGTGAGGGTTTGGAGGGGGGGTTTGGAGGGTTGCTCGTGGTGGTGGTGGAGGGAGGGATGGGCGTCATGTTTTTGTTGGTGGGCGTGGGTAGTAGGCGTGAGATTCTTGTTATGTATTTGAGAGAGACGACATTGGTTGTGTGTGTGGTTGAAAGGTTGTGATTACTTCGGCGCGTTTCTTATCGATAAATATCCGTGGGATCTTTCCAAAAGCCCAGTATCTTTTGCATGGTGCTATCTATCTCCTCACTCGCTTTTATCCATTTATTGATATTTTCATTTCTTTGAGGAAAACACGACTTAGCGTTTAGAGATTTGTTCAGGTGCTACAAACGTACCGTGCAAACTGATCACGTGCTTATCTCGAATCCACATGCATAGATCCATGGCCTCAATCCTAACTACAGCCCCAAAAAAACCAGGTATATGACTGTTACGACGGGTTCTCGGCCACTACACTGCTTCTCTTACCGTGTTGTTACTTCTCATGAAGGGTCTGTACTGACCAATCAGCGCTCGTTTACTGTCACAAACAGCGAGAGTTGCACGTGATCGTACGTATTAATTCATAAAATAAAAAATAAATAAAAATAAAGAAGAAAATTTTTTTCTATCGCATACAGCGATAGGGATATTTTTTGTACCAATGGTATCTTGAACAGGTTGTACCAATAGTATCTTGAAAAGTTTGTACCTATGGTATCTTGAACAGTTGAATCTGGTCGAAAACCGCCAAACCCGTGATTCGAACACAAGACCTCGGTCTCAACAATCTAAATAGCGGATTTAGACTGCTAACCAACTAGGCCATTGGAGCTGTTTTGGTATGAGGTAAAGATTTTAAATTATATATATACATAGTGCAATGAATAAAAGCTATAGTCCTCGAAAGAAGATCTACACGGTATGGCGGTAGTATTGCACATGCAAACGCTATCATGTTACACACAATCAGGAAGTGCGGGGTTGTAAAAATGAACTAAAGATAAACTGTGTGTTGCACATTCTCGATATATAAGAGACGTTGAAGTGTCGGAAGCCTACCTATGGGATACTGGGTCTTATGACAAGTGGGGGCTTCTCACTCATTATAACTCATAGAACTATCTTTAAATATGGAAGAATTTGCATAAAAACATACAGATTGCGATAGCGACCATGAATAGCAGTGCCACTAACTTTGACTTGACCGTACTCCTCGCTCGTACTAAGAATGATATCTCTACCTTTCCCGCGCCAGTACAACCCCGCTTTGCATCCACATCAACAGTCAAAATAGTCAACGAAACTGATTCACCGTGAATTGTGCTTAAAGGTATCCGCATCCAACGCCCAAAAAGACGAGCTGAGCACGAAGTCCCGGCCACAGCCGAGCTCGAATCGCCCTACCATTGGCGGTTATCTGCACCCATTCCCGTCCGCTCGCGCCCTGAAACGTGACGTTGAAGAATATGAAGTAAGCAACACCCCAGTATCTTAGGTTTTCTTTCACTATCTAGCAGAGATGCACTAGATTGTCCTGTAGACGACCACTACTAACCCTTCGTACCTTGGATAAGCGGCATACTGCGAGGGCGCGTTCCTAGCCTGCCGTCAAAGGTACGTCATACTGCAAACGCTTACACGAATTTGCTCTATCTTGCGCAGCCACACCGCTACCGACGCACATACACTCACAATCTCTCTCTTTCTCTCTCTTTCTCCCGCTTACTCTCACTGTCAGTTATACTCACTTGCCCCTCGCTATACCTACCTCTTTATCTTCTCTACATACTACGCTACGATTTCACGATGGATCCCGCCTACTTAGAAGAGATGAAGGGCCGCGTGCTAGAGATGGGCGAGCGTTTGTCGAAAGAGGAACTCGAGTCCGCGCTCAATGCGATATATGAACGCCGTCCGTATGGGTTCTTCATCGCCTTAATCTACATAATTTGGTATGATCTCGGACAAGAGGTCGCGAAAGATTTCCTGAGCGCAGTCTCAGATGCGGCGGCTCTGAGAGACGAGGCTGACAAGCGCGATAGGGAGCAGAATGAAGCTGAAGGTATGAGGGTTTGTGCTAAATGAGGGGCTCAATTCTAACTCATACACAGGACCGGACGCAGCACCTGCTGAGGTTGAGAAGGTCGATGATGCTCAAGACGAAGCAGGTGGACCTGGAGATGTCGATGAGATGCAGGGTGATGCTGCTCACGGTCAAGAAGAGGGACAGCACGATGCAGAGAAGATAGACGTTGTCCAAGGCCAGGCAAGCGGCCATGGAGCAGTCGACGAGGTGAAGGTCGATGCTCCTCAAGGCCAAGCATCCGAAGAAGTCAAAGAGAAGGACTTGGGGCAACGCTTTAGGAATTATCTAGCTGGTATTTCCCCCCCACTCCCTTTGCCATTTCATCTTACTAATGCGTGCCAGCCATGAACCAGCCGAAGAAGCGAAGCGCCGAGATGTCTCAACCACCGCCGTCTAAGAAGAACAAGCACACCGATGTCGACGTTGTGTTTGCCGGAGATTGGAAATGCGGTAAATGTGGGCTTTGGAATGCCAAGTTCAGTATGTATTGTTACACAAACAAAGATCCTTATGAGGATCGCCACGATCCGGATCGGTGTTCCGGAAGGTTCGATGATGAGAATACTGTGTTCCAGGAGGACGATGGTCATCATAAGATCCGTAAGGGGGCAATTCTGAAGGATGACTGGTATTGCGGTCAATGCAGGTGGTGGAATCGGTGGTGTTACGAACTTTGCGACCGGTGTGGACGCCATTTCGACAATATCGAGCCGGCAAGGAAGGACCCGAGGAACGCTGAACTCAAAGAGTGGGTGAGACACTACAAGAGATATTAGGAGTAGCTCGGAAAGAGGGGACGCGGTAAGAGTAGTACCAGTGTTTACAAGTCTACCGAGCCTCCCTCCCTTACTTCCCGTCAGGAAGAGTAGGGGGTTAGTGTGCACGTATACGTTTGTGCCAGTACGCCAATGCTGATTGGTCCGCATCATCTCTCCATTCACCTCACAGATATGCGCCGCTCCCCTACTTCCTCCGCCGCAACACTTTGTCTGTACAACTACCCTCCTCTGAGGGGGCATGTATGCAGCCTGGAGTTCCTTCACTATTTCTCCGTGGTTGACCGTCCTCTCGTACTACCTAACACGCTGCCATTCCCCCAGACTCGCTCACAACTTTGGCTCCTCGAAACCTCCTCAGCCTCGAATTTTAGCACCACTGGTTTTTTCCCAGTCATCCCCATAAAAAGGAAATGTTTCGATTGGCACAATCTTAGCAAGGCCAACACTTGTTTCAACAAGCGCTTATGGCCGGCAGTCTACCCTACGAAATCGAAGCTACATGGAGCAGCGAAATCAACACAGACGTTTCATTAAACGTCACTAGACATTTCCGCATCAACCTCTTCACTGCAAATTTCGAATCCAATCCAGAAATCCTAAAGCACTACCTGCGCCATGTTGAACGCTCAGACACAACCTATATACCAACCCCTCAGGAAGATCCATATGAAGAGGAATTCTCCGACCCGCTTGAGGAACACGCGATTGAAACAATTCGCCGCACACCAAAAAACTTCAGCTATATTTACCCACACCGAACGAAGCCCTTTTAACCTCTTCTTACTCCTACGTAAAAGAGCAGGCCTAGCTTTACAATCCTATATTTTGTTAAAGTTAAAGGAGAGCTATTTACGTGTTAGTTATTGTAGGTGGTCTGTGGTAGGAGAGTATTATGTGTGCGGGGAATTCTTTCAACCGCGTGAAGAGTTCTAGACTGGGCCGCGAAACCTTTTCGCTGTTCTTTTTCGAGAAATACCGCCTTTGGATCGGGATCGAGTATACACGCTTCAAGACTGCCTGTTCGCCGAACAGTTCACATGCACCCTGCATGTAGCTGGCGAGAAATTAGATCCAGTCCCGCGCGAAGTTGATCCGGAGAGTTATCGTTTGGTCGGCGTGCTACTTCCTGCCTCCAAACCGCTCGATAAGTCCAAGGCCCCGGTTTTATCATCCTACTAGTATCCACGTGCGGCTTGACGACACTTCGGCGGCCTTGCCAACATTTCCGCGGAAAGTGTATATCAAAGGAGAGCGCGTCTGCCTCTTCGGCAGGAGACGTCAGCATAACCATTACAGAACTTGTTACCTACGCCAAGATCTCTGCGGCTAAGCTGGGAGAAGACGTGCGTGTTTCGCGTCTCCTTGGTGTCGTAGAAGATGAGCGAACTTGTGGGACTGTTGCTATCGTACATCGAGTGCGGGAACACGACACTGTCGTGTGCTGCACTGCAATGGAAGCGCACGGCACGTGACAAGTGGCTGATGCAAATAAAGCATTCGCTGGAAGGGCTTCATGCACGCGAGATTGTCTGGGGAGATGCGAAGCCTGATGATGTTCTTATTGATGTGCGTGACGATGCGTATTTGGTGGGTTTTGGCGGTGGGTATACGAGGGGTTGGGTGGATGAGGAGTTGGTGAATACGAGGGAAGGGGACTTGCAGGGTCTTCGGCGTACAGCGGACTATCTCATGGAATTGTCTGTATACTGGAAATTTGGTTAGGTTGGAGCGGAAGCCTGCTCCGTCTCGCGACTGTCAGCTCGAGCATGCTGTGGTTGTCGAAACAGCGGTTCAGACCCAATCACACTTGCGCATAAGGTGGAATGGAAATACTACGTGGTACGAGAAAATGTTTACACAAGCTGACACAAACAGGTCGTGTCGCATGCGGCATCCTGTTGTACAACCTGATCTGCAAGGGAAAAAAATGTACCCACAGTCCATGTGCCACACCGACGCCCAACAGGTAGCATTTAGGACAATTAGTAGAAGTAAGGGAATTTATGTATTGACCCTATGCACACTATGCCTTAGCGTACCAACTCGACCAGTCCACCAGAGACCTTAAGACCTAAATCTCAGTAACCAGTGGGGTCCCGGTATCACAAGATACGCATCCTTCTCATCCACCACCCGCTAACACTATCCCCGCAATCCTTAACCCCCTACCAAAATACTCCGTCCAAAGCACCCACCAAAAAAGATTTACCGAATATTTGCAGCCAAGAAAGGAAACAGGGAGTTACAGGAAGTGAAATATCAAAGCTTGTGTACCGCGAAAGTGATAATTGCTGCCAAGGAACCGGGTCAAGCTGTACTATGACCAACGGATGCAGGAAGAAAGGGCAGGGGTATATTGCTGGCGAGCTCAACTAACAAATGAAATGCCTGCAAGGTATGCGGAAGGTCAACTTTTGGTGGATGAAAGAAATAAAGCCCGCCGAAAAAACGCCGTGGAACAAAAAGTGTGCGGGGGTGTCAGCGGTCGTGGGAGACAGCTCGTCGATGCAGGGCTACTCTTTCCCTTCACCCTACCCCTTCATCGTCGTCGTCATCGCGTCCTTCGCAGAGGGAGGCGGCGAGATGTCGTCGAAGTTGAACTTCAGTCCGCCGCCAGGAAGGTTCATATTGATATCCACAACCACGGAGCGGAGTTGGTATAGGGAGCGCAGAATCTGAGGGTAGACACCGCATAGATGACGGAGGTCGGCCAGGTTGATGGCCCCCAACATTGAGACAAAGTTTTTAAAAGAGCCCTGGAGCTCGTCGATACGCTCGCCTAGCTTCTTCATCTCTTTATCGTTCGTGAAAAGGTCGCTAGAAACAGAAGCTGCTACGGCCACGCTGGTGTCGTTGGCTTGCTTCCATTCATCGTGCTTGGTGGTTATCAAATCACGAAGTTGGGTCTCAAGACTGGCGCGAGCTGTCTTTTCAGATTCAATAGCCGCAGTAAGGCTTCGCATCTCCTCCGTAGGCATAATATTGGGCAGTTTCATGTTGGACAAGGAAGACTCCATGTTTTCCTGCCTCTGCTCGAGGAAGGAGAGGCGCGCTATCTGTTTTGAAGCCTCAACGTTGTCGGCACTCGCGATAGCCTTCTTCGAATTCTCAACTGCGAAGTCGGTCTTTGCCGACAGAACTTTCCAGTCGCTCGTAAACCGGTCCACAGACTGCCTGAGCGATTCCAGAAGGACTCGGTTGGCTTTGAGCTGATTGAGGAAGTCTGGGGCGTTGGGATAGTTTTGCATGACCCAGTGAACCATCTGCGAATAAATCGTGTCGGTCGTGATGTTCTGGTACCGGGCTTCAAGGTCTCGAACAGCTGCGTGAACGATATCGATTCTACCTTCAGTATAGCTGGGGGCCTGCGGCAACGAGAGGACCTGTTGCTCGAGAGACTTCAGTGCACCTTGCCAGCCATTCAGCTTAATCTCCAAAGCATCTTGGCGCTCGCGCGACGCTGCTTGATTCGTGGCGATCGCCTCAATCTGCTTTCGGTCGGCGGCAGAGAGGGTAGGCTGTGGTGTGTTGACCCGAGATTGAACTTGTTGGCACAACGCCGATTGTTCGCTCTTGAGGTTGTTGATCTCTTCCTCCATTTTCCCTTCAAATGTCGCTAACTTGTCCTTGACCTGCTCTGCTACGTTCGTTGGGATTGTTGTCACAGTTCCTTTCAACTCGTGCAGAGTCACATGGATCGACTGTATTTCCTGCGACAAGTTTGTGACGTTGTCCGCCCCTTCGTTGATTTCGTCCATCATGTCCCTGATGACTTCACTCTCAGCCGTAAGGTACTGACCAGAAGATGAACTCAACCCAGACTGCGCATTTGGGAAGGTCGTGTTCGAAAGGGCAGTATCGGTGTTGGATCGGTTCTGGAGCTGGACGAACTGGTCTTCACGGGCTGATAGCCGTGACTCTACATTGGACATCTTCGTGCTTAGTTCGCCGAGACTCTGACCATGTTTCTGTACACTGTCGCTGACGTCTGCGATCAGTTGAGTGTCTATACTCTTCAGGACTGTCTCGGCAGACTCTAAGCGTGGCTTGAAAGAACTGAGGCTTTCGTCCTGTGCACCGACCTTGTTAGATACGTCCTGGAGCTTCGCAGCTTCGTCCTCCAATTGTATCTCTATTTTACGTGCCCTTTCTTCCCAAGTACTGGTAGCTTTATTGAGATCTTCCTTGACGCTATCAAGTTCGGTACGCAGTCTTGAATGCAGCTTTTTCTCGACCTCATCATTGCGCTCCGGTATGACAGATTGCCTCAATGTCGGCTTTGCTAGTTGAGTCTTGAGTGCAGCGAGGGTCTTCTCTTGTTCTTGAACCTCTTTGGATTGTGAATCTAGCTGTGCCTTGAGCGCAGTGAGCTTCTTCATCTGATCACCAATTTGAGCGGAGATTTCTGATTTTAGCTCTGACTTGAGCGCATCGAGATTCCCCTTCTGTTGGTCAACGTGATCGGACAGTTGTTTCGACAGCTGATCCTTGAGTATAGCGACCTCCTTCTTCTCTTCGATCGCCTGGACACGGATCTTCAAGTCTGCCATGTTTTTGTCCTGGTCATTGGTACGGGCGGAAAGCCGTCGGTCTAGATGAGACAGTTTCGTGTCGAGATGTTGTTTACTATCCTCATGCGATGTCTTGATCTCGTTGACTTGTGCCTTGGTAGTAGAAACGACAGA
Organism: Byssothecium circinans; assembly: GCA_010015675.1. Lineage (NCBI taxonomy): Eukaryota > Fungi > Ascomycota > Dothideomycetes > Pleosporales > Massarinaceae > Byssothecium > Byssothecium circinans. Next base: position 599,237 of record ML976981.1, on the reverse strand, counting down.
TTGAAGCTCAGAAAGCGCTTTCCCATGTTCGTCTCGACCGCCAACATGACCAGACAATCTCGTCTCCAACTCTGCTTTCATCTCGTCTTGGTTGGTTTTAAGGGCAGTGCTCAATTGATCGATACGACCGTTGACTCCCGCCGAATCGTTTTTTAGCTGAACCAAGCTCTGTTTGTTGCTGTCGAGTGTCGTTCTCATTCCGTTCATCCGCTCGCTGAGTGCTTTTTGATCGCTGGTCGTGATGGCGTCCCGTCTCAAAGCTGCCATGTCATGTTGAACAGCCTTTATCTGTCCTACCGCAGTTCCAAGGTCGTTCAACCTTTCAAAGACAGTCTTGCCCGTCGATCCGTATTCCATTGTCCAAGGTCCGATGTAGGTTCCCAGACCGTCAGCAAATTCACGAAGTCGTGTCAGGAGAGCCTCCTTCACATTGTGATTCCTGTCTTTCAGTTCATCTCTGAGAGCATTGTAATCCTCGTCCTGCTTCTTCTCCAAATCTTTGACCCTTCCTCGAAGGTCTCTCGCTATCTCGTGGGTGTCCTTTTCGTCTCCCGCTACTCGATCGATCTGTTTCTTAAGATCTCCCCAGGTATCGAGCTTGTCAAGAACCTGAGTTGACTCAAGCTTTTGTTGGAATTCAAGCAACTTGGATAGGTCGGGGACTGGGGCGGAATGAGCAGCAGGCAACGATTTGCCTGCCAGGGTCTTCTTCAACGTATCAATCTCCTTGTCCATTGCCTTTGTGCGCTCCGTGATGAAGCTCTGCATATGTTCTTGCGTGACCGGTCCCGGATGCGACCCTCCCCAGTTCTTGAGGTTGTCCATTGTTGCTTGCAAAGACTTTAATGACGCAGACACAGCTTGTACTTCGTCCGACTGCGATTTCCGCCACGTTTCCATGGTGCTGATCTGCTCAGGAATTTTCGACAGCAGCTTCGGCTGTTCGGGACTTCCAGATCCGAGCAATGTTTCCAATACTTCAATGCGGTCTTCCAACGATTTCCGGTCCTTTACCATGTTCTTAACCTCAACCTGTAGAGCTTTGATTTCTGCTCGACCGCGAGCGGACTGCATTTCGTGGCCTGGAGGGTCAGGTGTCACATGAGTTTTATCCAAGGATCCAGGTGCCAGTCCGGAAACAGGCATTGTGACGAGATCGCCACAACACTTTCCAGTCCTCTCTGCCTCGGCCAAGACCTGCGCGCGTTTCCTGGCCTTGATAGTACGCAAAGAGTTGATGGTTCCTGATGTGCAGCCTTCGAGTTGCTCAGCGTGAACGATATGAGACTTATACTTTTCTGCATTGAGCTGGTTTATCACATTTGCCATCTGCTGGACAGATAATGTGGCGTTGCCGAGGCCGTTGGTGGAGTATATTGAAGGCGCTATAGGAACCGCATGTAACGGAGTGGAGCTACCACTACCAATATGTCCCGACTCCCCATTGTGCAATGAAAGTGGCGAGTCCGTCTGATGCGATGGACTTGCTCCGCTATTGAAGGTCTTTGGCGCCGTTGCTAGTGCTACTCTCCGGTCTATGGATTCTCGACGAGTGTCCTTATCTTTTACGGGCCTATATTGGTCAATTACTCGTCCATCCTTAGTCTTTGGTGCAGGTCCGGTAGGAACTAGGACATTCATTCCAGCAATAGAGTTATGCCTCGAAGGGGGTGGACTGAATGGCTTTGTTGGGCTTCCTGGGGTAGCGTACTAAGAGCCATTAGGGTCAATCCGCAGCTCTCCATAGTCCGTTACGACTCACCTTATCCATGTTCGCAGACCGAACTCTCTTTTCGGGAGGGCTCTCTCCTGGAGACCATGGCCCGAGGTGCCGCTTCCTGGTGTTGAGTTGGTCTGAAGCTGGCGGGGGCCGAACGGTGGTGTTTGAAGGACTAATGGTTAGTTGTTAGTCGTGTTTTCCTGTCCTCTGTATGGAGTACCATTGCTGCGACCAAGTGATGCGAATATAGTACTGTGTCTTGCATTATCCCTACATCAACGGGTTGCGCGCAAGGATCGGAGGCACGGCCGAGTGTGATGTTTGGGTGGCAACCAACATACCTAGGAGCCGAAGAGACGCGATTGCCGCCTGAATTATGTACCGGGGCTTTGGCCGAGCTTGTGGATGCTGGAAGCTTTGGGAATGGAGGACGGCCAGCCATTCCTGCGAAGAAAGGCGCTGCCGCTGCTGCCCTCGCCGGATCGAAGGACAGTACAGTGAAGGCAGCAAAGAAGGGATGTGGGAGGTGAGGGCGCGTAGGGAGAGAAAATGTGCAGTGAGCGCAACTTTATAGGTGGGCACAGACCGGACAGGAGCTGTTTATTCGCCGCAGCCGTTTGTCGTGACGCCCCTCAACGCGCTAACGTCGCGCTATCTCTAGAATAGGCTTAGCGGTGTCACACGAGCGACAGATCGACGTGCATCGCGAACTTTCGCTGTCACCGTCACCGGCCTGGGAAGGAAGTCGCCCTTACCACATCCACCCATTCATCTCCGCCTGTTGCCGTCACGATGGCGCTCGTGAGTCGACGCCGTCTTTCTTCGTGCGATGCAATGCTGACAATGGCAGCCCATCACCACCATCGCCGAGAGCAAAGAGCTCCGAGGGCTGAACCTCATCGCAGCCCACTCGCACATTCGCGGGCTGGGAGTCGAACCAGACACGCTCGACCCGAAGGCTTCATCGCAGGGACTGGTTGGGCAGCAGAAGGCTCGCAAAGCGGCCGCCGTGATATTGCAGATGGCCAAGGAGGGGAAGATTGCGGGTCGCGCAGTGCTGATTGCAGGCCCGCCCAGCACAGGAAAGACAGCCATCGCAATGGGCATGGCGCAGTCGCTGGGCGCCGACGTGCCTTTCACCATGCTGGCCTCATCTGAGATCTTCTCGCTGGACATGTCAAAGACGGAGGCGCTTACACAGGCATTCCGCAAGTCGATCGGCGTGCGCATAACCGAGGAGAGCGAGGTGATCGAGGGCGAGGTGGTTGAGATCCAGATCGACCGCAGCGTGACGGGTGGGAACAAGCAGGGAAAGCTCACCATCAAGACAACCGACATGGAGACCATCTACGATATGGGAACAAAGATGATTGACGGAATGACCAAGGAGAAGGTCATGGCAGGCGACATCATCTCCATTGACAAGGCTTCGGGGAAGATTACAAAGCTCGGAAGATCATACACACGCTCACGAGACTACGACGCGATGGGTATTGACACCAAGTTTGTGCAGTGCCCAGAGGGTGAGCTACAGCAGCGGCGCGAGATGGTGCACACAGTCAGTCTGCACGAGATTGATGTGATAAATTCGCGGACCCAGGGCTTTCTAGCTCTCTTCTCTGGCGATACGGGCGAGATCCGGAGCGAGGTGCGAGATCAGATCAACACAAAGGTCGCCGAGTGGAAAGAAGAGGGGAAGGCTGAAATTGTGCCCGGAGTGTTGTTCATCGACGAGGTCCATATGCTCGACATTGAGTGTTTTTCTTTCATCAACCGCGCGCTTGAGGACGAACTAGCACCTATTGTCATCATGGCAAGCAACAGGGGGAATACACAAATCAGAGGAACCGACTACCGATCACCGCATGGACTGCCGCTGGATTTCCTTGACCGCGTAGTCATTGTCAGCACAAACCCATACTCAAGCGAGGAGCTGCAGCAGATTCTATCAATACGGGCACAAGAAGAAGAGGTTGACATGTCGCCCGATGCCCTGGCGCTGCTTACGAAGATTGGCCACGAGAGAGGTCTAAGATATGCAAGCAATTTGATCACCACTTCAGATTTGCTTCGCAGAAAACGGCAAGGGACAGACGTCAACGTGGACGACGTGCAACGGAGTTTCGCGTTGTTCATGGACCCGACCAGAAGCATCCAGGTAAGAGACCCACCGTCACAGTGGGGTTTTGAATCGCTAACAAGACTGCTTCAGTTCGTAGCGGATTCCGAAAAGCGCCTTATTGGCGATGCCGGCGCTGTCTCCCTCGCAGTCACGAACGGCACAGATGCAATGGATGTGTCGTAGGTGCATTATACCCACTCTTTGGTCGGCGTCGAGTTATGGCAGTGCTTGTGGACTTGGAAAAGCTTGTAAAAAATACATTGTCCGCTTATTAAAACATCAATTGTGGCATCCTGGAAGAATTCCTCTTGGCTGTAACCTTTTCACAGTGGTGAGGTATCGATTTGAGTCGATTGAAACACTTAACACGCTCCTTTCAGATAGGACGGCGCACTCCTTCTGTACTGTTGCAGGCGCCTGTTCCTGCGCATGGTGTGACTTGGACTGTGGAACGTACGTTGACACAAATAATGATTCCCTCCTGTGAACACCCGTGCATCCTACATTTGCAGTCGTGTACTTAGTCATTCTCAGCTGTCACCTCGCATCAAATCGAGTGCCCCATCGAAATAATCCGTCTCATCAAACTAGAGCATGTGGTCTCCATCTCCCTTGATTGCAGTATGTGGAGGCATCCCTCATCCTCGGAATTCTTAGAACCTTGGAAACCTGGTCGACGGTGCGCCGTTGCACGATACTACCTCCTTTCTCCTGCGACAAAGCAGCCGCGGTGTCTTTCACGCACGCCCAGCCAGCCTGAATGTTGATACATCTTGGCCGATGCAGATCGATATTGATTTGGAGGCTGATGGCGCGGATCCTCTCCACTTCCAGCAGCGAGACATGGCACATGAAAAATACCCCAGGCCGCGCGTAAAATGGCAGAGCAGAAGAGCCACCTCGGCGCGGCTCGGATGCAACGGCTCGTCCCAAGCGCCTATCCGACTGCACACGACCGCTTGCCGCAATTGGAGCGTTGCGGAGGCGCAAGGTGTGGCGCCAATATCTGCCAGTCCCCACTGCGGTCCGACCGGCGATGCATGGGACGAACATTGACGTACTGAAGGATCTGACGTTTAAAGATGCCACGCCCGCTATCAAGATTCAAGCCTTCCCGCCTGAGGATCAGATTTTCGACTGGTGTGTTTGCTAGGATAAATACTTGCTCCCCTCTACTCCTCTCAAGGGCCTCCGGCACCGTTATCCGTCGCTTCCCTACGTCAGTATCTCCTATCGTTTTCGTTGTAGCCAGTACATGGCGCGCGCGACAGTTATTGGAGGCACCTTCCGATTAGGAGAGAAGACATCGGCCGAATAAAAACCGTCTCAGACCTCTGCATTCCTACTCTCCAGCATCATTCGGACGGAGAGTCAGTGTAACTACTGTACTATATCGACTGTTTGAACGCCAGGCTCAGCACAATATTCATATTGCCGGCGTCTCCTTTCATCGAAGTTGCAGATTGTCGCTACCTCCGCGCCGCTGATTCCGGACATGCGCTTTTCCACATATGTGGCGGCCGTTGCTTGGGCATTTCTTCTAGGTTCGACTGTTGCAACGCCGATTCGGAGAGAGAAGCGTGAAGATGTCGGGGCGGAGGAAAAGAAGTTGACACCGGAGGAGCAGCAGAGACTGAAATACTTCCACGAGCCTGGGTACGTCTATTGAATCCGAGCATCCGCCACCGAGTGCCTGGGTCGCCTTCAAGGGGCCTTTCCAACTGAGGTGTCGATATGCTAATCTATTTGCAGAGATGGCGATGTCATGGGCCACTACGATGCTCGATACTTCCGCAACATCGTTTCCGACGAAGAGCGAACGGAAACCCAACTCCACATGATCCGCGCATACCTCGGTTGGTTCCGCGATCACAACCTCGACACATGGATAGCACATGGAACATTGCTTGGCTGGTGGTGGAATGGAAAGGTAGATTGCACACACTATTGCTGTCAGCCCCACGCTAACGTTTGATTGTAGCGGTTACCATGGGACTGGGACCTCGATACCCAAGTGTCAGGCTCCACACTCGCATACATGGGCGAAAGGTACAACCAAACACGATACAAATACAACCCAGGCGACGGCAAGCCGGAGCGCGAATACCTCCTAGACATCAATCCTATGATCATCGAGCGAGAGCGAGGTGACGGCATGAATGTCATCGATGCAAGGTGGATAGATGTTAGCAACGGCCTGTTCGTCGACATCACCGGCCTCAGCGAGACGCATCCTGATACGAACCCCGGGGAATGGGTCTGCAAAAACTACCACCGCTACGCGACCTCCGACCTGTATCCGATGCGCGAGACAATGTTTGAAGGCGTCGTTGCAAAGGTACCTTACTCGTACGACAAGATCTTGGTCCAAGAGTATGAGGAGAAGGCGCTTGTCGTCACTGAGTTTCAAGGGTATGCCGTTGTCCCTCTCCCTCAGCCAAACCTACTCTAACATATCGTAGTCACGTATGGAGCCCGCAGCAAAAGCTCTGGGAGAAGACACCTTGGCAGATCGAGCAAGACCGCAAAGAGGCTGAAAAACGCAAGCAAGAAGAAGAGGGCCGCAGGCAAGAAGAGGAGCAACGCAGGCAAGACGACATTGTAAGAAAGATGGAAGAGGAAGAGCTGAAGAAGAAGGCTGCGCAAGAGGAGGAATTGAACAACATTATGATGGGGGCCTAGTGGGCATGACCCTTTTTCCTTCTCTTCTGTCTACTGCATGGCGACTTGGTTGGGCATACAGCATTGAGCATCATGCATTTACACGGCGCATCGGTCTGGTTCATGGTCAGTGGAAAACTGCGTTCTCGAAAGTTTCGAGGTGAAAAGCAGGCTCTTTTGGGCATAGCATTTGGATTGGATGCGAGCATTGATACCCGGCGCGTAGCCGTTGGGCTTTTGAGGTCATTTTTCGAGAGTGGGGAGCGGTGAGGTTGGATATGGGGTACATTCATTGCATATATGAGCTAATTATAGAAGATCAAATTATTTTTGTGAACAACTTTCCTCTGTTTGTGATACGTTAACTCCGTCGTTAGGGATAAATTTAGTGAGAGATAGGATGAATGGTGGTGCGTGTGAGTGTTTAGCGCGATTACAAATTCCTGCGGCGATTGTGGACGGGCGTGGAAGCCTGGCGAACGTCACTCGAGACAATCAGACAATACATCAGCAACTCCACTAGTCTACACAGCGCCACCTTGATCTCTCTACTAACCATCCTCTTCACTTACCGCTCACAGATTCCCAAAAAGATGGCATCAGCAAACGAATCACCACACACGCCTGTTTCCGAACTCGAAATCACCCTCACCCACCACGGTAAACCGCACACCCTCAGTTTCGCTCAAGATGCCACAATATCAGATCTCTCGGAGCGCGTCGCATCCTCCCTCTCAATACCGCCAGCGAACCAAAAGTTCCTCGTAAACCCTAAGGTCGGTCTCCTCAAACCACCGTTCAAAGACGCCACCCTCGCGCTCTCGTCTCTCGTCGGCAAGAAGATTACGCTCATGGGCAGTACATCTGCCGAGCTCTCCTCCCTCAACGCTTCAATATCCGCTGCATCCGCGCCCCGACGACCAGGACCCATAAAGGCAGCGATGCCGGCGCGGAACAGGGATTGGAAAAAAGTCCAAGAGGAAGCGCAGTACACATTCCAAACGCTACGACCGCTACCATACCTTCCGAACCCGGACCGCAGTCTCAAGTTCCTCGAGCGATTACGAGATGACGCCGGCATCAAAGCCGCAATGCGCACACATAAATTCAGCGTCCCCTTGCTCACCGAAATGGATCCTGCCATGCACACCACACACGAGAGCCGCACCTTGGGCCTCAATCGTAACCGCGGCGAGGTCATTGAACTGCGTCTTAGAACAGATGCGTACGATGGGTACAGAGACTACAAAACTATAAGGAAGACGTTGTGTCATGAACTTGCGCATAATGTGTGGGGCCCGCATGATCGCAACTTTTGGGACTTGTGTAAACAGATTGAAAGGGAGGTGGATAGGGATGACTGGAGGAGCGGAGGACATATGGTGGGGAATGAGGAGTATGCGGACTATGAGGAGGAGACGTTTGATCATGGTGGGTGGACGGGCGGCGAGTTTGTGCTTGGTGGGGGAGGTGGTGAGACGGTGGTGAGTAGTGCGAGTGGTGGGAGTGTGTCAGCGGGGAATCTGAGTCGGAGGGAGATTCTGGCAAGGGCGGCGGAGGAGAGGGCGAAGAAGACGAGGGCAAATGAGGCGGAGAGGGAGGGTGGGGAGACATAGGTATGAAGTACTATCCATCGTGTATGAGCTGCAAGACCACTTTGTATAACACAAGTCATTTTACCCTTCACAACCACAAGCTCTCCTCGGCCTAGACAGCATATATCCAGACTCGGCACATAGGGGTCCAGAACTCCAAATGTTACCTCGCCGAGCCGTCGCCGAACAAGCACGTGACCATATACGACGATCGCATCTGCCTTTTAACCTGAAGCGGGAGGTAACAACAGCAACTCGCACAATTGGCCAATGGGAGCGAACGCAGAGACAAACTTCCCCAACTCGACATTGTTTCACCGTCCACGAGACCCTAGCAGACTTGCAGCCACTAGTTGACCGCTTTCCCCGCAGAAAAGTTTCGACGCGATGCTTAAAGGACTGAGCCCTGTTCTGACCTTTTTCCACTCCCCACACACCGGGCTCTCGGTCTACGATCCCCACAATTGCCCTCAAAGGAGCAAAACATCGTGACTAGAAAATAAAGAGAAGGGAATAGCAGATATGGCGGATGTAAAGGAGCTACAGGCCACCGATGCGCCCGTAGTCGGCATGCACGACGAGCCCCATCACTCTTCAGCAACCAAACTCGCCGCCGACAAAGTCGTCAGCGATGCCCGCCTTGCTACCGAAAATGAGCACTCCATGAGCCTATGGCAAGGACTCAAGCTCTACCCCAAAGCCGTGGGCTGGTCTCTCTTGATCAGTACCTGCATTGCCATGGAAGGCTACGACGTCTGCCTCCTCTCCAACTTCTTCGGCTTCCCTGAGTTCAAAAAGAAATACGGCTCCCAACTGCCTGACGGCACGTACGAGATCTCGGCACCGTGGCAGGCTGGCTTGTCGAATGGAGTTACCGTGGGCGAGATCATTGGGCTGATGATCAATGGATGGGTTAGTGAGAGGTATGGGTATCGGTATACGGTGATGGCGTGTTTGATGCTGATTATTGCTTTCACTGCAATCTTTTTCACTGCGCAGACGGTGGTGCATTTGCTGGTTGCCGAGATTCTTTGTGGTGTTCCGTGGGGTGTTTTTCAGACTCTGACGATTACTTACGCGTCGGAGGTTTGTCCTGTGGCGTTGAGGGGATATTGTGAGCTTTCCCCTTTCCCCTCCTTTATCGGAATTGTAGGGCTATGATACATGGTAGCTGACTGAAGAAACAGTAACGACCTACGTCAATTTCTGCTGGGGTCTGGGCCAACTCATCGGTATCGGCGTCATCCGTGCCATGCTCTCCCGCGACGACGAATGGTCCTACCGCATTCCCTACGCCCTGCAGTGGATGTGGCCTGTGCCGCTCATGATCGGAGTCTACCTCGCCCCAGAGTCTCCCTGGTGGCTTGTTCGACGCGGTCGTATTGATGCCGCAAAGAAATCACTCCTTCGCCTCACTAGCCTAGACCGCGAAACCAACTTCGACGCCGATGAGACCGTCGCCATGATGGTCCATACCACCGCACTCGAGGAAAAGATCACGCGTGGAGCTAGCTATTTCGACTGCTTCAAGGGCACAGACTTGCGAAGGACGGAAATCGTGTGCATGGCCTGGGCCATCCAGAACCTAAGCGGCAACGCCTTCTCGGGCTACTCCTCGTACTTTCTCCAACAAGCCGGTCTCCCCGCCTCAACATCCTACGACTTCGCAATGGGCCAATACGGCATCAACATGGCCGGCGTCCTCGGCGCCTGGTTCCTCATGAAGATCGGTCTGGGGCGCCGAACCCTCTACCTCGGCGGGCTATGCGGTCTCTGCACCATGCTCTTCATCATGGGCATGTTGTACAAAGTCCCCGAGTCGCATCGACAGCAAGGCGCCATGGCGACGGGTTGCATGATGATTGTCTGGGCCATGTTCTACCAGCTCACCGTCGGCACCGTCTGCTACTCCCTCGTCGCCGAGCTCTCGACCCGCCGTCTGCAGATCAAAACCGTAGTCCTCGGCCGCAATCTGTACAACATCGTCGGCATCATTTGTAATGTCGTCACCCCGTATATGCTTAACCCCGGCGAACTCAACTGGAAGAACAAAACGGGCTTCTTCTGGGCGGCGATTTGCTTCTTTTGTATCGTGTATACGTATTTTAGACTGCCGGAGCCGCAGGGGAGGACGTTTGCGGAGTTGGATTTGCTGTTTGAGAAGGGCGTGCCGGCGAGGAAGTTTGCGAGTACGAGGATTGATGTTTTTGGGGAGGCGAGTGTGATGGATACGAAGACTTTTCATGCGTATGAGGAGAAGTGGGAGAGGACGCATCGGGAGGCGGGTGTGTAAGTGCCGTGGGTGACTGCGATGAGGTGATGGAGGTTGTTTGTTAAATAGGAATTTGTAAGGTGGTGGACGGTAGGCGGAAGGGAGTAAATAAGGTGTTTATTCTTATACACATTTTCCCTTAATGCATTCTATTAATATCTATCTACTATATACAATGGTTAAAGTAATTACCTGCTAGATGTAATATTTAAAGTAACATTCTGCTACATACGATTTTCTTTGTTTCTTCTTCTTTTCTTCTTCTTTTCTTCTTCTTTTCTTCTT
>ML976981.1:534503-588507 GCA_010015675.1 Byssothecium circinans | reverse complement strand
TTTCTTCTTCTTTTCTTCTTCTTTTCTTCTTCTTTTCTTCTTTATATCTTTTTTATATCTTTTTTATATCTTTTTTATATCTTTTTTATATCTTTTTTATATCTTTTTTATAAATTTAATAAATACAATTACGTGACATAGTTATTACATCTAATCCTATATACATAGCTACCTAGGTATTAGTTAACAAATATAATCGCAATCGTGAGCTTAGTCCCATTATGTAACTCGCCGGCCGCGTTGCCGCTTTTTCTAAGGGCGTGGAGGGATGCAAAGTCGCTGGAGTCGAAGCACTGACTCTATCTCTTTAGCGATTCTAAAATGTCTTTACTTTGCAATAATAATAGGAGAATTTAGAGCACACGTGGTTAGACTTCATCTAGCCAACCCCCTGTAGTCTTCAGATAGTTTCATGATTGGAAAACATTGCATATCGGCTGCACATTACTATGAATTGGACGAATCAGGGTGAGCGCCTCTCACCGGTCCGTGGTCACTGCATCAAACATCGCGCGGAGTCCTGCACAGCCTCAATTCTTACCATGGTAGTTGCCTAGAGTTTGCCTGCGGAGCCGCCCATTTGCGAACTACCGGAGCAGGTTACGTAGGTACTAAACCGTGAACGTCTCGGTGGGAAATGGAGATGAATTTAGCAAAGTTCAAAGCAGTCTGTTGCTTCCCACGTTGATCTTTTTAGGACTTCTCTCTTTCCCACTACCACTTCGAACCCACCCTGAGGCGTTTCTTTGCGCCTCTTCCAAAGGCAAAAGACGTCGACGACTATGAAGGTTACCTTCGAGCGAAGTGGCTCGGACATCGCGGTCCACGTGACTTCGTCTCGTTCTTTACCTATTCACCTCCGAGCTCTCCCTCCGTGTGCGACATGGGTGCTTGTGGCGCTGCTGTCCTCAATATTCATTGAGCCAGTGGCCGCCATGGACGACGAGGCTTACGCACTCGCACTTCCCTCGATATACGAACAACACTCCATTGGACACCAACCTTTCGGGTCCCGCCCTTCAGGCACCTTCTTCCGATTCTGTCTTCTGATTGGAGGCATTGCGTTCACTGTCTCGAGCAACATCCTTGGACCGCTCATGGGTATCACGAGCATTCTGTGGCTGATGATGCGAAACGATTCGGCTATCGATCCAAGGGTTTCGTGGATGTGCGTGTCTTAACAATCTGGGCGGCAGTGGCTAGTGGGAGCTAAATGTTGCATTACAGGGTCTTTGGAGCGTGGTCTTTCTTCGCCTCGATTTACATCATGATGCAGTGTCGACGAGTGTACAATCATCGACTGTGAGCTTTTTGAACCCTGTACTCCTTTGCTGAAGTCAGAAGGCTTACAAGTACAGATACATATTCCTGAGTATAGCGTTAGCCAGCGCTTGCATGTCAGCTGTCGCACTTATACAGCGCGCTTCTCTTCAAAGCGGTCTCGTCACGGTCATCCCGCCCTGCACGTCCTTCGCTGCGTATTCGGTCGCATACTTCTTCCCGAGACGATACCAAGAGCAGGAAAACCTGGATGCTTAAGCGGAAAGTAGATGAATTTGGGGACATAGAGCGCCGAGGTCGATAATCGTCGGGCGGAAGGACTGGTAGATCGTGTATTGTTGACGTGCGAGAGGCGAGGAAGACCTAGGCGAGGAAGACCTCGGCGATATAGACTCGCAAAACAGAGAACTGGGGAGAAGAGGAGGGCTCTCGCAGTAGTATAGTCTTGACATGATTGAAGAAACTCGGTATAATAGTTCTAAGCGCTTCAAGGTATTATCAACATCCAAGATTATGATTTTGTGGGAAGGTATTAGTTTAGGCACCAGATACTCCATAGAGCCAACATCAGAAGAAAAAAATTGAAAATAAACTTATTGCAGTCGGCCCTTTTCAGATTTTCAACATTGCCGTACGCATCAGCCGAATACATCGGGAAGACCATGCGCTCAAGGTTCGGCATTTGGACGATGTTCATAAGCCGTTGATCGTCTTGTCCCGAACCCCAACCCCACACCATACTAGAGATACTAGCCTCGGGCGTTTTCCTACATGCATATTGACGCAATTTATTCAGGCGCCAACTAAATACGAGGCTCCTAGCATCAGATACGTACTGTACCTAGGTACATTTTCAATATGAATTCCGGGCTGACCTTTTGCCAACAAGTAAGTGCAAGCCTCAATACCATACCGGCGGTCTCAGTACTCAATTCCACATACCTCACGAACAATGCAACCATTGCGCTTCCCGACCTCGTTGAGTCCTGCGTGTCAAATGGCAGAAAATCGGCAAAAGCTACGAACGATCTCTGTCGCGTCGTTGTTAACGTAACGACAAGTGCATCGAGTGTAAACCGCATCGAAGCCTGGCTTCCTGACAACTGGAATGGACGTTTCCTCGCAACTGGTAATGGTGGAATAGGGGGATGCATCGACTATAACAACCTGCAACACGGCGCCGGTCTGGGATTTGCGACTTTCGGGACGAATGGTGGCCATGACGGCCAGACGGGCTTCGACTTCTTTCTGAACCGGCCGGAAAATGTGAATGACTTTGGATATCGCGCTATCCATGCGGAAGCGGAGGCTGGGAAGCAGATTATCGAGAAGTACTACGGTCGGAACGCGAGCTACAACTTCTATTCGGGATGTAGTACAGGAGGTCGGCAAGGCTATGAGGAAGCCATTTTGTATCCAGAGGACTTCGATGGTATCCTCATGGGCGCGATGGCTGTCGATTGGCTTCGCATTGTTGCTTCCAAAGGTATCCTCGCCCATCGACTCGGCTGGCCAGATCTCAACTCCCCGAGCTACATCACGGCGGCACAGTGGTCCGCTATTGTCGAGGCGCAGATCAAACTTCTCGACCCTCTGGATGGAGTCACTGACGGAATCATCGATAACCCGACACTACACAACATAGACCCTTCCATCTTCGCTTGCGGAACAGGCATTCTCAACTCTTCCGTCTGTCTCACTGGCGCGCAAGTCAACACCGTCAGTGAAATTTACCAACCATTAGCCAATAACAAAGGAGATATCGTCTACCCGCGCTTCGACCCCGGCGCAGATACTTCCGTGTTCTCCGCCAACACCAAAGTCGTCAACGGTGCTACTGTGCCTGCACTGACGTATGCTGTCCTTCAAGACTTCTGGAGAGGCGCAGTGTATAATTCGAGCACCTGGACACCTCTAAATTTCACCACCGCAGACATGGACTTTGCAGTGAATCTCAACCCCGGCGGAATAAACATAGCAGGAGGATTATCTCACGACGTCTCGGCGTTCCACGCCCGTGGTGGTAAGTTGCTTGCATACCATGGTCGCGCAGACGAAACAGTCACCTCAGCCATATCATCTCGCACCTTTCAGCGCACAGCCGAAGCCCTCAATCTCTCCTTGTCCGATATGCACGACTTTTACCGCCTCTTTTACATTCCCGGAATGTATCACTGCAGCCGGGGTCCAGGGGCGTGGTCCATTGGTCAACCTACATCTGATCGACCTTCGGGGTCGCAATTCAACGACACGCAGCATAATATCTTGCTGGCCTTGGTCGACTGGGTCGAAGGTGGGAATGCGCCACAGAGTCTAGTTGGGACGAAGTTTGAGGGGGATCAGCTGCAGGGTGGGAAAGTAGAGGCGCAGAGAACGCACTGTGTGTATCCGAATGTGAGTCGCTGGGACGGTGTGGGTGATACGAAGAAGGCGGAAAGTTGGAAGTGTGACTTAGAGGGTGCGGTGTACTGAGCCCCTGAAGCCGTCTTGCCTTACGAAAGCTAGCAGTGAATCAAGCTCTCTGCCGAATATTTGGCATGCGTATACCGCATACTACTTGGTGGAGGTGTGAGCATGTTTAATGTTAGTCATGTGAAGTGAATGCCGAAGAAAGTGTGTGCGTATGGTGCCCCAGAGTTTCCCCCCACCGGCTCCTCTTTCCCAACTTCGAAGATGACCGCTTAGGCTAGTGTGCGGGGTCAAGCTGGGATATCTTCGGAGAAAGCAAACCATGATCCGCTCCCTGAGTCATGTGGGTGTCCGCCTCGCCAAAAGCACACAAGTGCGCCGTTCTTTCGCGAAACGTTATCCCGAACACGCTTTTACGTGAAATTTGCTTATTCTCAAGTTCCTTCTTAGTTTTCTCAGGTGGCGTTTCTTGTGCGTCCTCAAGCTTTTCTCGGGAACCTCTGACAGGACGATTGAATTGGATTGGATTAAGACTGGAACTGAGCAACATGTCATCCGAGAAAGACGTTGAAGCGGGGGAGAAAGTGAAGGAAGAGTACACCGAGACACGAGAAGAAGCAAGTTTCGATTCTGAGGCGGTGCGGAAGTTGGTTTGGAAACAAGACCTTCGAATCGTTCCCCTTGCCGCGGGGATCTATCTACTCTGTTTTCTTGACAGAAGCAACATCGGTGTGAAAAAATATTCACTAATACTGTCTTCATGTTGAACACCTCACTAACATCCCCCAGGAAATGCAAAAACCCTCAACGCCTCCTCAGGCGAATCCCTTCTCCAAAAAACGCACATGACGGAATACCAATACACAATCGCCCTCATGGTCTTCCTAGTCGCCTACGCCGTCTTCGAAGTCCCTTCGAACTACTTCCTCAAGAAGTGCAAACCCAGCCGCTGGATCGCCTTCTTGATGTTCTCATGGGGTGCTTGCACCATCGGTCTCGGAGGAGCCACTAACTACGCCACTGTCACCGCTGTTCGTTTCCTGCTCGGCATGTTCGAAGCAGGTCTCTTTCCCGGCCTTGTCTTCTACCTTACGTTTTGGTACGGCACCAAAGAGCGCTCTATGCGCGTCGCTATCATTCTTGCTTCTGCAACATTAGCGGGTGCCTTTGGAGGCGCCATCGCATACGGAGTCGGCCACATGAAGAACGTCCAACACCTCGCAGCGTGGCGATGGCTCTTCATCCTCGAAGGAATCCCCTCCTGCGTCTCCTCCATAGCCGTATGGTTCCTCCTCCCCGACTACCCCGAAGAAGCATCCTGGCTCTCTACCCCGGAGCGCGAGCTCGCCGTCGCCCGTCTCGAATTCGACGGCTCCAAAGGCTCCGCTCCGTCGCTCAACTGGGAAACCGCCAAAGCAACGCTGCTAGATTGGCGCCTTTGGATCCACTATATCATTTACTTTGGTATCTCGGCGCCGTTTAGCTCGCTGTCGTTGTTCACGCCTACCATCACGGCGGGCTTGGGGTATTCCGGGTTGCAGGCGCAGCTTATGACTGTGCCGCCGTATGCGGTTGCGTATGTGGTGTCTATTGCTACGGCTTGGTCGTCGGATTACTTCAATGCTCGTGCGCTGCATTCTGCCGTCTTGAGTACTGTCGGTGCGGTCGGGTTTATGGCTTCGGCTCTGCTTCCTGCACATGCGTATAATGCGCGGTATGGATGTCTTATAGTCGCTGCTAGCGGGGCGTTTTCTTGTATTCCACCACTTTTGGGGTGGTTGAGCAGTAACATGCACACCACTGCGGCGGCAGGGTTGGCTATCGCGCTGAACGTGTCGTTTGGTGCGCCGGGGCAGATTGTGGGTGTGTGGATCTATAAAGCAGATGAGAAAGAGAAAGGGTACCCGACGGGGCATTGGACCAATACGGCTATGTTGTTCATGGTGGCTGTTGGATGTGTTGGGCTGAGAATGTATTATCGGTGGAGAAATGTCAATATCAGGAAGTCGCGTTCGGAAATTAGAGAGTTTAGCTATTAGTCTGGGTTTGGTATTACTTTTTTTTTGTGGAGTGGACAACTGTACGTAGACTCGATTACTACAATAAAGGAAGGGTATCTTCGCAACCACCTTGGCTTCTTCGGGCGAGCTTTGCTTCCCAGAATGCCAACAGATGCAGTACTAAAGTTGGAGTTTGGTGTCACTTCCAACTTTAAGAACTGCGGGCAACTCATCCAGACTTTCGACGCATGTTCGTACAGCTTCGTCTCTTCCCTTCGCTCTCACATCAACATCCCCAATACGCAGCATTCACTTCTCCTCTGCGTCCTCCAAAATGTCCGCTTCTCTCAACCGCTCCCTCCAAAACTGCCCCACATACCTCACCCTCTTCTCCACGATAACCCACAGCGGCCTAAACTTGGTCTCATCCATAAACTCCCTAAGCTCCTTCTCATACCGCATCCAGCCCCAGTTCTCGGCCAAGATCTGTACCAACGCGTTGGCCATATCCCAGTCCTTCTCCTTGGCGTCCTCGGCGCTCATTCCCGGCTTCAGAAGCGGCTTTAGGATCATGCGGGCGGCGGTGATGAGGGAGCAGTAGACGGGCGACTTGATCCACGCTTGCGTGCCCCAGCGGAAGGCGTCGAGGACGAGTGGCTTGAGGTCGTCAAGCATGTACTTGGTAGCGATTTTCTGGTACATCACTGTGTGGAAGACGGGGTCCATGCTGACATCTGTGCGGATGAAGGTAAGGTGGTTGATGTCTGGGAAAGTTAGTGAGTGAGTTTGAAATAGTAAGGGTGGGGAGGCTAAGTCTCAGCAGTCATTGCAGTCAAAGACGTGCTGCTGAGATATAGTATACACACAGGTCAAGAGGGGGATCTGGATCTCAAGTGGGAGATTCTCAGGCGTGCAGCGAACGAGGCCAAGATCAATCATCTTGAAACCCTCGGTGATATCGCCGGTCTGTTTTTTATCAGTCAAACTGTCTTGCTCGGTTACTTTTCTTGAGACACGTACATGGGAGGCCTCGTGACGAATGATGATGGCATGAGCTTTGACCGCACGATCACCCCCTAGGATCCAACCGTCCTCGAATTCAGGAAACATGGCGAGGATCTCAGGCTTCGTGCTCTTGAACTCAATGCGTGCAGAACTAGCTTCTTTCTCCTTAGCCGGGTTCAGATGCACAGGGCCGTAGTAGTCGTTGTTCTGGAGGTACCGCATCATGTAGCGGACGTGGAGCTTCTTGGTCTCTGGAATCACCATGCGATTGTAGTGAAGCGCCTGTAACATGAAGTCAGCAAAATTAAGCCGTGCATGATGACATTCTACGGACCTGGTCAGCGAAGAGAGCCATCTGGAAGTACGGCGAGCGGGTGGCGAGGTTGGCTCTGTTGCACGCATACAGGTCGTCTCCGCAGAGGATCTCGAAATCCAGGGCCCTCGGGTCGTAGATGGGGATCGGGGCTCGCGTGAGCGTTGCATACGTAGGGATCGCGGCGGTCGGGCTCATCGAATCGACGACGGCGTTTTCGTACTCTGTCTGGCTTGTCATATTAGAGAAATTAGAGCTGATGGATGCTGCAGACTTTGTCAGTTTGGTTTCTTCTATGGTTGTCCGGCGGCGCAGAGCAAGAGAGCGAGCCTGCGGAATTGTCAGTATGGGTGAAGGTGTGAGAAGAAAAAGGTTGGTCGCGCGATATCGCGACACTGAAATTGCAGTGTTTGTTTGGCCAAATTTCTGCGCTCTTCGCCTAGACAACCGCCTCGTTTGAACCAAGACTGCGGAAACCGCACCAACACTAGGCGAATTGGAAAGTTCATAAAATCAGCTATGATTATGTTTGGCATTGGTGATTTGCCGTGTGCTTCACTGAAGAACTGCTGTTGGGGAAAGCCTGGCCGTTGGCTTTTTCACCCAGAAAAGAGTTTCAATCCGGCCCGTATGCATCTCTTGGGCCAAATAAAGGTGCGGGTTTTAGCAATGGCCGGTATGGAAATGCTGCTGTTTCTTCACCTTGACAAACCGTCTGCGATTGCCAATGAATGCAACCGTAGCGGTGTCGTGATTTCAAATGCAGATCATGATGTCGAAGGTTTTACTCGCGGAGCGTAGTGAATACGGCTATTTCGAAGTGACGTGGAAATTGCATCCCTCACGAACCAATAAGGCCCTACGCAACAAATTTGATTAGTGACATGCAATGAATTAGAGCACAGGTGGCAAAAACACGTGACGCCGAAACCACCCGTGCGTGTGAGTATAGAGGGTCAAGGTAGGGACCAGGACAGGGGCCAACATCAACCAGTGTTTATTGCGGAGCAGTGAAACGGTGGGATTATGCGCCCAAAGTACGCGGGTATTCAAAGGAGCAGCCATCGTCACCGTCATACGCCTCGCACAACGGCAATAAGGTTGTTTAAAGAAATGAAGACCAGAGTGCGGTGTGTGTGATGGAGAAGGAGGTGTGGTAGGAGGAACGTCGAGAAATCAATGGTCAGCTGTTGAAATGCCACTAGCCGTTCCAGGTTAGGCGCATGACGTCTGCCAAGCTCCTAGTGCCCAATTCGGTCAACCATATATATGTACACCAGTGAACATAGCTAAATAAATCAACAGTCATGACAATTGCACCTCCATATCTGAACCTTCCCCAAACCTACACGCTAATCAAGAACGCTCAAAATGCATAATCTCTTTTTTCCTCACTCATCCTTCCCTCAAAACATTCCCCTGCCTTTCTTCCCCGCCCTCCTAAAAGAAGGCAACACCAAATGATTCACCACCACGCAGACGAAATACACCAGCACAATCGTCGGAATCATCCACGCACTACTCAAATACTTCGCCTTCAAATCCCAATCATACTTAAACGTTGAAATGAGCGCGAGGCCAATGCCGCAGATGAAATTGACGCCCAGACGAATGTAATGTGATAGATGGCGTTGAGAGTCGGGTAAAGCGAGGTATCCGAGAATAGCCATGATGATGAGAGAGAACCCGCCCTGGATATATTGTTAGTGGGGCGTTCGAAGTGCGAGACGGAAGGGAGAAGGACTTACAGAGACGAAAACATATGTAAACACCAGCCCAAAGACCTTGACATACGAATCGAATACAGACTGAAAGTCGATCTTCTTGCTCGTGTCGCCCTTAAGCTTAGGCTTCGGCGCGCTCACGCTCAAACTGTCGAACAGCGTTTTGGTAGTCGCGGCTAGCAGGTCGTTGACAGCATCTGTGTAGTCGGCCTGTGCGGTCGCATTACCCATATCAATGAGGAGAAAGTCATACGCTTCCTGCATCTGTACGACTGCCGTATCTACCGCTTTCATCTCTTTGCTGGCGTCCACACCCTTGGGAACAAAATCATAGACGTGGGTCCACACGCTCTCATTCATCGCGTTCGCGAACTCGACGCCACTTGAGAAATTCCGTCCTTCAATTTGACTCAAGCTCCCGTAAACATCCGTCAGGCCTTCCATCGCCTGCGTCCAAATGATCAACAAGCTGACACCTTGGAGAACGAGGACGAGTACGATGTGTAATGGGAAGTGGCCAAAAGACCAAATCTGTTGTTTTATAGAGCCGAAGTGGTCCTCGTGGAGACGGTCAAAGTAGAGCATGTAGAGGAAATAGATGATGAGGATCGCGGCGACGATCTGTCCGATTACGGCCGAGGTCCAGAGAAATTCGTTCTTAACGATTTTGGAGATGGCCTTGCAAATTACTATTATGCCTTCGCCGAGAATGATGAGGGTGAGGAGAGACATGCGTTGGACTAGGTCTGTGACATTGTTAACAGGTGTATTCCCCCAAGTCTAACGGAAACAGAACAACAACGATCGGATCCGGGTGCAGAAGTCAATACTTACGGGTTCCCTTGAAGCTGATAACCCTCCAAACACAGCTCACCGTCACTGTCAAGATCGTCTCGCAAATTGCAATGATATACCACGCGATATACGCCTCACTCTTCTGCAGCACCGGCGCACCCTGGTTATCGAACTTCTCTTTTGGGAATGCCGGCGTAAGAGCTCCATAGAGCATCGCAGCCAAGAACGTCGAGCCAATAACCATAGCAAGCGGTAACACAGTTCGGCTGTATTTTCGCGTGTAGCATAGTGTAACAGTATACTGCATTGCCAGCGTGATTCGAGAGACCATGAGCGTGAGTCCGAAAGCGCGGTAGATCTTGAAGTCATCGGTTTGTTGCCCCGGATGCCATTGTGGTCCTATGACAGCGAACCCGACCATGACGCCAAAATGAATGGTCTTTGCTATGCGCTCGAATACACTATCGGCGGAGAAGCGGACGTCGTAGAGAGAGACTTGGTACCATGTCAGCCATAGCAGGGAGAAGAACCCGATGTATGCTGTTAGCGTGTTGTGGTTGTTGATTTCGAGGACTGAGGTAAAGGTCGTCAAGTTTGCAACGAAGAACAAATCGTAGAAGAGTTCTGCCGTCGTAGCTTCGGCGTGTCGGTGAAACGAGGGTTTATCGTGCAATACATCGTCCATCCGATCAAAAGGAACATGATTGGTAGTGTGCTGATCTTGAGTTTTTGTGAGTTCAATGTCGGAGGCTTGTGAGTTTTTAGAGCGATGTGTTTGGTTGGGATGCTCGTGAAGAGGGGAAGCAAAGAGATGGAGGGGTTGTTCCTCCTCGCTTTGGTGGTCGTCGTGGCCCATGATGGATGGTGGTCGCTCGATAGTTCAAACAAAAAAAAGGACGAGAGAAAAAATTCTTGAAGAAATTCTTGAGGTGTGAATGAAGCGAAGAGGCAGGACGAGTGTGGCTTGAAAGGAGAGGATATGTATATGACAGGGTCGGACATGGAAACGACCGGTCACCCCAAAAGAAGTCAGGAACCCCGATGAAGCCCGATGCTACAGCAGCTGTGAAAGGCCTCGCCGCCCTCTCCATGGATCAGCTCAGCCGCAAACCTTCTTCCAATAATACAACGCACGGCCTCTACATCTTTGCTGCGCTGTTTAAAAAAGTATGGCTATCGATGTTATGAAGTCACAAATTCCCTGTGAAATCTTTCGGGCTGGGGCCAGGCTGCCCATGTTTCATCGGGTTGGTTGGATGAAGTTGGAAGTAAGGGCTAGCTGCGTCTGGAACATGCAGGTGGCTGTGGCTTAGTCGAGCGCCGTGGGTTCCAGGTATCGAAACGGTTTTCGATGGTTCTACCCCTTACTATTGGATAGCATGATAGGTATCATTTGATGTCGACATGGCACCCAAAAGTTTCGTTCACGTCTGTGGCGGTGATCCAAAGGACTAGGACGCGTCAGCAACTGATCCTTCCGCCCTCGCGCTTCCTCATACCACCACAGCTCCTGAAGTGTGCAGAAAACAACCCTGCAATGCATCAGCGCCAAAATATGTCCAACTCACTTCCGACGCTCCGGCCTGCGACGCGCCACAAGTTGGTGGAGGCTAAGCACGCTAAGCTTCGTGTCTGGATGCATAAGCTTCCAGCCAAGGCTATTAAGCTTCACAAGTCCGAGATGTGCAGCAGATCCGGGGCCACTTTGTGTCATAGCTAGCTGGAAATTGCTGGATGGAGACTTTGAAGACTCCGTAGCCTCCAATAATGCACAAGCTTCGTGGGGTGATGGGGTACGTATACGTGTCGCTCGTGCGAAAGGAGGAAGGGACGATTGGTGTGGAGTTATTGATGGCGTTTCATGTTCAGCTGCACATGCAGAGTGGGCGTAAGGCCTTGCACGTCACGTATATTTCGCTGGTATCACAGCTTTATTTTTGGTGTTGTGTTGGTAGGTTATGTACATGAGAAGGTCCTTTCCAGCGAATTAGTGATGTGTACCGGGTAGAGCCGAGCATGCTATCAACTATCCTCCTCATCCAATTGCATCTGTATTCGCATCGCCTCCTGCTCCCAAAACTCCGCCATCTGCTCTGCGCCGCGCCTTCCCCCAAACTGTGCGTCACCCTGAGCCATGTCGCCCTCAGCTAGATCCATGAGCCGATTGAAGCACCCTTTGTTCTTCCTATCGTTGAAATGCGAATATGGATGACCGGGATTGAGCCATGCAGCGCAAAGATAGCAGAAATGCGTCTTGCACTGGAAGCAAGTCATGTGGTTGCAGCCGTACGATTTCTGGCAAGGTACAGCACATGTCGGGCAAGGTGAGCAGTTTCGCATGATGAAGTTGAGAGATGCTTGGTCGTCTTCGGTGAGTTCGGATGACTCGCGCGGTTCGCAGCGGACGAAGTCACCGTGCCATGACGCCAGGCAAAGCTGACAGAAGGCTAATTTGCAGTCTTCGCAGATGGCTAGCCGGTCCATGCCTGTGACGCCAGCTCGTCGCTTCTCAAATCGACTCGTATCTTGAGGTTCTTGGGGAACGACGGGCTCATCTACCTCCGAGTCGGATTCATCCATTTTGCTGACGTCGGTGATCTTGGGGTACTTATCGGTTCGCATGGCGCCTTGACACCATTTTCGTGGACAGTAGGTGATAGTCGGGTCGGCTTCCATCTTCTTCTTGCGCTTGATCTTCGCGTAACGCTCGACCGTCTCTCGTGGTAGAGGAATCTGGAGTAGCTCCTTTGGCGATATGAGATGGTCCTTCCTCTTGGTGGAGCTGCCGCACTCAGTTGACATGCACTTGACGTTGTTAACATCGCCTTCTTTGATGCAGTTGCTGTAATAGTCTTGCAGACACACGACGCAGAAAACGTGATTGCAGCGCTGCATTCGGTAACAAGCCGAGCCTTTCTTTGGTTCTAGGCAGACTTCGCAATCGAATGTCTCCTTGTCGAACAGCTCGCGCTTCGTCTTCGTACTGTATGCCAGCAAATCGGTCCGCAGAGTGGATGGTAGAGTGAGCTTGGATAGCCCAAATGTTGTCTCAGCGCCTTCTTGCAGATAGCTGATGTATGCAAAGAGCATAGGCCCACCTCCATACTCATCCCATAGCGACTGTGCCTCCTCGACTAGCTTATCTATCGTGGTTCTGGGCAGCCATGAGGGTGTAGTCGAAATGTTGACTGATGGCGGGGCTTCGGCGGGGTAGCCGGTGGGGAGGGTGATCTCGAGATGGACGGGCGGAAGGTATGCTAGCCGTTGCACGTCTTGGTCAGGTTCGAAAGTAACGGGAAGTGGCGTTGATGGTGCTACGAGAAGATCAATTCGCGCAACAAAAGGTTTCGCGGCGTCGAGCTCGAGCTCCGGATAGATGGATTGAAGCGTCTCTATCTCTTCTGTGCGTTCGTTGTCCGTATCCACGCTGGCCATTAGGTCCTAGGGTATGGAGGCCAGAAGGTTGGCTCACGCTGGGGTCGTGGGCGTGGTGGCAAGCAGGCACGCGATTGAAACAATTCGCCGCACCCCAAAAAACTTCAGTTATATTTACCCACACCGAACGAAGCCCTTTTAACCTCTTCTTACTCCTACGTAAAAGAGCAGGCCTAGCTTTACAATCCTATATTTGGTTAAAGTTAAAGGAGAGTTATTTACGTGTTAGTTATTGTAGGTGGTGAATTCTTTCAACCGCGTGGCGGGGTTGCGGAGGGTTTGTAATGATCAGGGCGCCAGTGACGAAAAAGGGCGGTTTGCAGAGGGCGCCTCGTGATCTTCAGCAAGACTAAATGCACATTTGAAGACCAACATTCCGAGTCACCGTCGCGCTGACTTCTGAGAGAATACGACGGATGACATAATCACCATCCCGCTATCGCGGTTCCTGAATTACCGAACCTCACCCGTCATCCCTCACGATAACATCCCATCGAGCCTTGAGCATAATGGACAATCCGCCGCTCGCGTCACTCTCGCTGACGCATGTTCACTATGTACGGCTCTCTATTCTGTGAGCGGGATGCCGACTGACCGCCCCAGAACCCCGCCGACCGCGTCTCGTACCTCTGTGCCTGGCTAGCTCTCGTTCCGCAAGGTCTATGTGTAGTGTACGCGACGCTGATATGGTCGAACCGCGAGATTGAGATTTTGCTCATGTTTGCGGGGCAGATGGCATGCGAGGCGCTGAATTGGTGTTTGAAGCGGTATATCAAGGAAGAGCGGCCGCGGGGTGAGCATCCCCATCTTACATATTGACAGGCAAATGCTAATGGAGGCCAGAAATGCATGGCAAAGGCTATGGGATGCCATCCTCCCATGCACAGTTTGTCACCTTTTTCTCCGTGACGCTGACTTTCTTCCTCCTGTTCCGTCACGTACCTCATCCGACCGAAACCCACACGCCATTCAGCTTTGCTCAGCGATTTGCCTTGTCTATCGCTGCTCTTGCTTCAGCAGCTGCCGTTGCGTCCAGTCGGATATACTTGAGCTATCACACACCGAAGCAGGTCTTGGTTGGCTGTGCGGCAGGTGCGATCTTCGCTGTGGTGTGGTTCGGATTCACGACCTTCTTGAGAAGGGCTGGCTGGGTAGAATGGGCATTGGAAACAGAGCTGGCAAAGCTTTTTCGTGTGAGAGACTTGGTCGTACAGGAAGATCTAGTAGACTCGGGATGGGCACGGTGGGTGGAAAGAAGACGGAAGACGACATTTCAGGTTCAGAGGAAGAAGGGCAGGTGAACCGCAGTCTTCACTCTGCTTGTTAATGTATAGTCCCACTAGATATACCATCCAATACATGCAATGATCTCGAGGGCTGCGAAACGGGCGATGTGTATTGGAGTGGATCCAGTTTCAGGGTTTTCATGGTTTATGATGTCGTAATAATCCATAATGTCGTGTCGGAGTTCCCAGCAATCCAATCTACACCAATTCCACCTGTCGACGCCGCGATCGATTTGGGAAAAAGAAAGCCACGGCATACGCTGCGAAAGACGTACATGGTGGAATAGCAGTGACCAAACCGCCCTCGATCGACGACTTTTGTGCCAAACCCATGATGCAGAGACATGTACTTGCAGAGGCAACAGTCAAGAGCACATAGCTTGAATAGGTCAGTGGCCTATATTCAATTCCAAACGCACAGAAACTTACAGCTTGTGATAGGCGACCCTTCTGCATTGGAGGGTAAGGTAGACCAGTGTAAAAATCGACCATGCGCCAAGGACACTACAGCATCAAATCAGTGCCACCCTTTCCACGACATGCACCAACATTGACTCACATCCAAGACAGCCGCGCTGGCACTTCTTTGTCGTTACGCATAATGAACCACAGCACGCTCGTCGTACCCATCAGTGGGCCCAGCAAGCTCCTTGCCGCGCCAGCGAGATATCCACCCAATATGAAGAGCATTCCCGCAAATGTCCCAGCCGCGATTCTCGGGACGTATTCTGGATCCGAAACTGGTGCCGGAGCGAATGCATACGTGGGATTGACGACGTGTGCGACGGCGACAGATCCAAGGTGAACCAGTTCAGTATCGACTGCTGCCACGGGCGCGACAAGAGCTACGATAGCAAGCACCAATAGACCCGTCGCTAAATGTCGGAGGCTGCGCCATTTCTTAGAAGGTGAGAACAGGTAATGCTCTCTCTCAAGCCCAAGGCTGGCTTTGTCGATGAGATGTGAGGCAGTCTCTTTTGTGGCCATCTTCTCAATGGAACCGTTGTCGGAAACCCTCACCGAGAAATCGAAGGGGGAACAGAATATGATGATGACTATCGAAAGTTAACCCCTCTCATGTTTTTTTGATTGAAACCACTTACCGGACATCAAGAGGCAAAGCATTTTGTAGTCTTTCTCTTTTTGCAGGGACGTTGCCTTCGACGTTTCAAACCTTTGCACAATGGGCTACTGTCGAGACAAGCACAATGAGGGAAGTTCGAAGATGGGACGTTCGAGACGCCTCATGTTGGGGCACGGCCGGACTCTAATGGCCCACTGAATGCCCACAGGCGGTTGCGACGGCTTCCCAGGGACCGGTCAAGGAAATGAGGCACTCAAGGCACACGAGTACGCCATTATACTGCGCCTACGGTACGTGTCGTATGTTTAGTGGAAACAACTGGTCGAAAATGCACACGAGGCTGAGCAAGTGCGCAGGAAATTGGCTGGTTTTAGCCTAGGGTCATCAGGCTGAGGCCAATCCTGCTGTGATTTCCTGCAGTGCAACTTGATTTACATGTGCATATAATGGCTCGCTCACCGGAAGGCAGATCACAAGGCCGATTCTGCATTTTTTCAGCGGCTCTTCTTGTGACGCTGCCGCTCTTTTTTTCCACGCCTCCATCCCCGCCCGTGGCCTTGCGCCCACGCATGCATCGAGTTCGAACATCATGAAGTGGATATGTCATGTATGGAATACGTTCGAGAAGCGAGTGGTTTCGAACATTCAAGGTGAAAAGAAATATGGGTATGTCAAATTTCCACAGCTTTCTTGAGACCTGAACCGGAACAGTTGCTAACTGCGTTATAGCAGATACGGCGATATCAAACCAGACAACATCCTGTGGTTCGATAAGACACGCAATGATCACGACAGTTCTGAGCGCTTCAATATGGCGGATTTTGGCTTCTCAAAATTTCAGAGCAAAGCCGAACATGCGTGTGCGATCTACAGGAGGGTATTCTTGGGAAAGGAACACGAGAAAGATCAACGGACGGCTTTCACTTGGGGGATTCGCGACAGTTTGTTCACCATCGTGTCCCTGGGGAAAGACATCAGTGCTAATCAAACCCGCTTAGTCGCAGACTTGGGCAATTTTGCGGATGACGATGAGGAAGATTTATCTCCGCCATGGATATCCGCTCTGTCCCGGTCAATCCTACGAGCGATCGCAACCACATGGTGTATTGCATTGATTCTTGGATCCATTCTTGACATGGGACAACTTATGCAACTGTGGCATATTCTTTTGTTCGAAACTCGGCTGCGGCATGACAACTCAGCCGAGCTTGTGGTGCAGCCCGATCCGGAACCGAATCGTATTGGCCATGAGATTGCTTCGACCTTAGTCTTCACAGCGGCTGCGACGATGATAAATCACATGTATCATAAGGATCGATACAAAGATTGGTTTCTGTTTGGAGGAATCGTAGCCGGTGGGGTTGGTGGCATGGGCTGCCGAGGAGATCTCCGTGAAGTGATCTTGAAGATCATGCCGTGGACGATCACGGTGGCTTTGCTGTGCAGTATCGCCTTCCACAAAGTTTCGAAGAACGTGGCGGGAAAGGGTTAGTAACTGCTGCGACAGATGCGCTCCGGGCAAAGGCACGTTCATGCCATCGCTTGAACGGCGGCATCATGGTTAACGGGAAAGAGCAACTGTGCAATAATAACCTCAAAGTTGATGTCAAAGCTGATGACATTGTCGATCATATGCGATTCTCTTCGCTCAATCTGCGATGGGTTTCAGATTAACCTCAGCCTTCTTATGGAGTATCGGTCTCTTTTGGATTTGCTTATCATCATGAGCTTCCACTCTTTTTATTCCCTCAATATATCTATCGTTTGTATCGGGAACTGGATATTGCTCTTCGAACAACCATAAGATAAATGATTATTATGGAGAAGTTGATGACTGACTTGAAGCAGGTGTTAGACGTCACCATCGCTTACGATGTCTTTGTTTAAAGCCATCCTTTATCATCTTCGCCTATTGTTTATATCGTAGTGAAGTGATTTAGTGAATGTGACTTGGAGGCGGGGTCATTCAAGTTTGCCAGTCTCCCTCGTAAAGATAGGCATAGCCAGCCAGCTTCACGTTACCGATGTATAAGCACCTTCCCATTCACTCCCATTCTGATCGCTTCACAAGCACTTACTCGCAAGGTAAATATTGGTTCTCTCCTCAACGAAGCTACTATTCCGAGGTGAACGGGAGGCTTCCTGGGGGAGGCAAGTTGACTATGGCTTGCGAACCTCCTTTAACAAGGATTTGGTCGTCTGATCAAGATCACCTTCAATCTTCTCGATTTTCTTGACGCTTCAACAAACGCTCCCCTTGAGTTCATACTCTTAGCGTCAGGCCTGCGGAAGTATAAACACTGCTTCTCTCGCACCGAGACTTGTATATCATCACACACAGTCCGCCTCAGATATTCACTCTCTTCGCCCCCTTATAGCAACACATATTCTCAGACCAAAGTAAGCTGTCATTCTCTCTACCAGTTCAATTTGAGGATACTGTCTAACTGTCCTAGAATCCTATGAGCACTTCGACATGTCGTTATCTTCCGCAAACA
Organism: Byssothecium circinans; assembly: GCA_010015675.1. Taxonomy (NCBI): domain Eukaryota; kingdom Fungi; phylum Ascomycota; class Dothideomycetes; order Pleosporales; family Massarinaceae; genus Byssothecium; species Byssothecium circinans. The sequence continues at coordinate 570,677 of ML976981.1, read as the reverse complement.
AACCTCTCGGTTTTAAGTACTCTACCTCTCCATCGCAGTCCACACAGCTACTGACCCAAAAAGGCGGAAGCAAGAACCCAACGGCTGGAACTACGAAGCCGTCAAGTCCTTCCCAGCCGCCATCCCCAACAACTGGTGGTTAATACCATGGTCCAAGACCGAACCCCTCGACATCGACAAAGACCCCGTCGGCACCGGTCGCCCAAAATTCCTCTATCACACCGTTGAGGCCATCGACACCGAATACCGAGGTACAGGAATGGTCGTCGCCTTCGAGCCAAATGACATCGTGGTAGTCATCAGCTGCTAAAAAGTCCATGCGGATACCGACAACGGCGAGACCGCAGCCAATGACCTCATCCAACTGAACAATACCGGAAAATATCAAATGGAGAATGACAAAGCACTTAATGCCATAGAGAGTCAGCACGGCGTGCTCAACGTCCGATGCCGGCGACTTCAAGCAGCCATCGCGGATCCGCGCCCAGACGCAATCGCTTTCCACAGTAGACTTGCGTACGGTATCCATCCAGCCATGAGCGGGTACCTGATCAACAACCGCGCCGAGCAGGATGCCAGCGGCAATGAGGTCCAGGTTGGATATGGCGATATGTACGGGTATCTGGAGAGCAGGTACGTGGAGTCGCTGGCTGACCTCTTCCTTGGGAAGCGAGATCTTCCTGTATGGCGCGTGGGGATGGCGAGAGAGGATGCTGTTACTGGATTGTTGAGCTTTCCTCCTGTGCATCTCTCGCCGGCGACGAGGTTACCGAGGGATGGGCTTAGTGTGATGCCGCCAACGAACCCGGCGGTTATTCGTGCGAGGTACTTTGGTGATTGAAGGGGGAGGAAAAGCTTGCAGAAAATATCTGCTCCTGGACCCCGCTGGGAACGGGAGTATTTTCTGAGTCATGAGAACCACGTTGATAATTTGGGAGGAAATTTAATAGGACCATTATCAATACATTCATGCCCCAGCACGTTCAACTGCACAACTCGGACACCTGAATTTCTTAACACCGAGTTCATTACTCATGTAAGTACAGGCACTGAGGTACACGCACGATCAATTCACACATTCCCTCATGCTACCTCCACAACAATATCATGAGTCACCATAACGCTCTTGAATCCGAGGTCAGGAACGCAAAGCTGACGCCTCTTTCAGCAGTAAAGCTTCCCAGAGCTGACATAATCGTAGAGTTTCTGGGAGTCGACCTGACCACGCACAAAAATCCACACTTCGGCGCTCACCTTGTTCAAAAGTAGACACCGTTTATCATTTTGTATTTCCACATCACCTGCGAACCTACTGGCCCCCCTGGTCTGTCTGGACAAAATACAAAGAACCCAATGGCTCCTAGCAGCATAGATGCCGCGATATCCAGTTCATGAATGTAACTCCAATACGTGTGCCTCCTCAGATTCCGAAAATAACTCCAGACCCAAAGTGATTACTCACAGGCCAGAGGCTATTGGCTGGAACTTTGAGCTATCCAAACACGTCGTTCCCCCACAATTTAGTTTGCCATTCCCGCATCCGCGTTCCGACCCCAGCTTTGTGCTTCGTTCAACAAGCTTGCCCAAGCTCTCAACGCGGGGTAATGTTACAAGATCTGCGAGGACTCGGAGACAGGTGCTGATCTCCCGAAAGCCAAGATGCTGATCGACGTTTATGGTAAGGTGGTCGAGCTGATCAAGGATGGCATGCACCCTGGGATGGTTAAACTGAAGAAAGCAGAATGAAAATCTCAATGCGCTTCAGTGACGCTTGAATGGCTGTTTGGAGGATCACCTCCTTTATAAGATCGCCGAACACAAGGAGGCCGTCGTAAATGAACCGATCGTTGCATCGAGCAAGGCCAGAATCGTCTATGGAGATCGGTACGACGTCTTGGAGCGGGTGCCGACTTCTTCGTAGCCGGGACGGAGCTTCGATGTAACAAGACGGCGGAGCACAACAACCAGGCAGCAGCCTTGACGCCTTTATCGCCCACGACGTCCGAGTTCAGCACCATGTCTCCCAAACTAAGTGGTATGATTAGTAGCGGAAAAACATCTGGTGGATTTGTTGGGGCAACAGCAATGGCTTGATCATTTTCGAGCAAACGTGCGATTATCGGTAGTACAGTCGTGATGGATCAAAATGAAGAACATGACACAGAACGAGCATTTCTCAATGTGAAACGGCAATAAAATTCTTTGTGGTACAGTTCAGCAAGTAACCGTGGGGACCAGTCAACAGATATTGGAAAACGACAATCTTCACCGCAATTTACGACCCCAGATATTTTGCCTCAACGCAACACAAACATCATGGAGCAAGCTCCCACACCTCGCACAGGTATAAAGAACACCCAAAATCCCGCACTTTTCCAATGGTCGTGGCATCTCAGATTTCACTCCTGCACTCCATAATCTCGTCTTAACGATCAACACAACATCTTCAATTCACTCGTCCCAACCAACGAAACAACGGCATCAAAATGTCTGGAAACGCCAGCAACAACAACGCTTCAAGCGGAAAGCCTATGACGCAGGCCGATGCCTCTCGGATTCAGTCTACCCAGGTAAGCCCACTGATGAATAACGCTGCATGAGATTATGTACTGACTATTCTCAGGCCAAGGCCGGGAACGATGGGGCCGGAACCTTCGCTTCTCGCGCGCAGTCATCGGCTGACAAGAACGCCAATGTGGCTGCAAAGGGTGGTCAAGAGAAGAAGTAGACTGCAATCGGAGGAATGAGGAAGGAAAGGCGATGAGGTGCATATGAATGGACCCCTGGTCGTGGAAGTGACTGAACGGTTGGCGAGTTCTCTTTGCTCGGAAGTCTTCACAGCACGAACGCACAGTCTTTACCGTATTGCAATCAAAAATTGGTGGCCACCATGACACTTCTTTGTGAGACCCTGCTGTGACCTATGTATATGTGTAATGATGTCCTTGTATTCCGCCCTTGCTTGATGATTGTCAGGAGTTCACTTCACCAATGCTTCTAAATGCGGTAAGCGTGCCTCCGTATTTGCCTCATTGGTTCGCTGGCTTTCGTATGGCTGCTAGCACAACTACTCTCGGGGTTCTGCAAGCATTGTAATGTTTGAGCACCACTGTCCAGTTGTTTAGAAAGTCAATAGATTCGAATCTTCGACACATCGCGATGATTCCTGCGATAGGCACAAGGATTTTGCTGATGCTTTGAAGAAGAGGTGATGCCATATTTCAAACGAGTGCTAAGCTAAATCGAGCCTACGGAGTGAATGCTTCACCACGTGACAAACAGTAGCACTCTCGCACGATGCGTGAATAATGCAGCCGACCTAAGCGCCTATGTTTATGTCACACTATCCCACTAGCGTAAAATCTAACTCTGTGTGAAGCTCTGCATTTGTGAAGAATTCAGATTGGATTCCAAGGTGCTCGGGATCCCGAGGTCAAATTCATCACGTGCATTCGCGTAAATTAGCGCGTTTTCTCAGCGCGTCACTCCGACCTTGGAACAACTTTAAACCTGTCCCACTAGCACATATTACACCCACCATGGCCGACATCTGGAATGGAGGCATCTGCCTCCCCGATGGCACAACAATTAATGACGTCGGCTTCGCATCGCACAATGTTCCGTCAGCACCGATCATTTCCACCGCCTCGCTCCGCTTTCTCTCGACCGTGGATACCTCCCGTGTACCGCTATACCTCGCTGCCGGACCGAGTCTCGATGTTTGGACCAGCTCTGAAGCTACCGAGGAATGGTTTGCGTCTATACTGTCGAGCGCGCCAACCACAACCGCTGGAGATGTTACTGCACAGAAATGGTGGGCACACGCGAGGTCGCAAGCGCCAATTGGGTTTCTGGCCAAGGTGAAAGAAGGTCATATTAAGGCCACTGGATTGAGGATTACCGAGATATTATTCTATGGTACAGTTACCGCGCATTCGAATGGAGCTGTAGTACTACCCACACCGCCGTCTTCTTCACCCGAAGCCCCGCAGGTAGAGGGCGAACAGGAAGAACGTCCCGAACTCAAAATACACGCTCTACCGCTCTCATCCGATCTCCTCTACCAGGACGCTCTTCGCGGAATTCCGCCATTGTCTCCCGCCCTCAATGGCTCAGACCCGCATACCGATATCCCGCCGCAATTCCTGCCTTCACAACATAGACCCGATACTACGCCGGTATCTCCTAAAAGAAAGCGCGATCTTGTTGAAGAAGCCGCCGCGGCTCGGAAAAAGGCTAGGCTTGCAGCTGCTGCAATTGCGAAAGAACAAGAGAGCCAGCGCGCATATTGTCATCGAAAGTCTGTCTCGACAGACGCAAAAGCACTACTCTTTCCAGAATCGAGGCCCAGTTCCGCAGGATCACGACCACCCTCAAGGCCACTTTCGCGATCGCCTAGTATCTCTTCTGACGCGCGACCTCTGAGTAGGAAAGGCGCTTCGGAAAGTCAAACAAAACGGTCTACTTTATCTCAGGTCGCTACTGTACCCGTGCAGCCAGAAGAGCCAACAACGGAATCAAGAAATAAAGAAGCCCTGTCGCGGGTAGTCATGACAGCGATGCGTATGCATGGTTTCCAGCAGCGCAAGAAGAGCAAATCGCGCAGAGGCTCAGTGGCGCCCGGCATAGATCAGGAGCAGTTGAGCGAAGAAACTGCGGCTGAGGAAGCCGCCAAAGACGAAGAATACAAACTCGTCTACCACCAAACGTATAAAGGCGCCGCGCTCGCTTTGAGAAAGCACATCACTACCAAGCCTTTACACTCACAACCCGATCGACTCCGTGATGTTGTAGAAAAGCTACTCGCAATTTTCTGCACGGATCCGCTTACTCAGCCTCTACAAAATGAGGTTTCGATGGATCCGTTAGCTACACCGGGCAAGGGAGACGGGCTAGGTGTTCCGAGATCGACTCATAGTCGCACGAGCCCGTTCGATATGCCTAGCACTCAGAGAATCAAAGTGGTCAAGACTGCGGAAGAGAGTGTCGTGAACACTGGGTCGCCGGTCAGTAGAAGAGTGAAGGAGTCGACCAAAGACGGAGTGTGAAAAACTTGATCACGTCTGCGTCTTTGCGACCGTGTCATGATTTGGAATTTTGGTATGGAAACCGATACCACACGATTGAAATGGCTCTACATTAGCGAAACGAAAGACTACGGGTCAGTTAGACACTGCTCTACCGTAACCTCTCTTCTATTTTGCCTAATGGATCTGCACCCTCTCAAAATCATTTCAAGTGCCGGCACAGCCTTTGGACGTCCCCCGCCTGCAGATCTCCCGGTTCCCATCCCCATCACATCCATTATCAAGCAGCTTGTTGCCGCATCGTTTGCAAGGGCATTCTAAAAGTCTCCCATTGGAGCAGGTACCGAGCAATTGGCTGCTGCCAGAGTACTGCCCGGCACGGCCGTTCTAATTGCCATGGCAGTTCCCGAATTGGTGGGCGGCGATGATGGCCTGGCGGCGGGCAGTCATGTGGTAGTGAGACGGATGATGAATAGACTAGAGGATGCCATTGACATCCTGTGGTTTTTGGATGTTGTCTGGTGGTAGAGAAACGTCGGCAACTAGGCCTCATCATATCCTTCGCGACGGGTTTTCAAGTTGGATACAATGCATAGTACTTACGTGAAAAGTTACCTGTAACCATTTTGTTATTTACCAGGAGGACCTTTTCACCGAGAAGTTGTGTTGCACGGCTGGTGTTTGGCAAGCCACATCGGCGCGGTGAGGGCTTCGAAAGTTACTGCAGTGGGAGAAGGGTTCTTCCGATGTCGATGGATCTCGCTGATGGGCTCTGGATTAAACATGGTTTAGAAAGAGATGAAGAGGTGGGTCGTTATGAAGTAACCCTGTCAGAATTAATCCATGGAATGAAACGAAGCAACAGTTTGAGAAAGAGATCGTTGTTATATACCCAACCATCGCTACACCCATCACCCACGACAAACCTGTGGAAAAGTCTACCCGCACGAAAGCTTCAATCCTCGCAGCTCGCCTATCTAGAAACAAGAAGACCACAATGCATCCACCACAATCCGAAAAACGAACTCCTGGTCAGAGTACCATTCGTCAAGCTTTTGAAAAGGCCTTAATGTCCCTGGGAACAATACCCATAATATTCACCGGCTCACTGCCCCTCCGTCCAAGGTCCTCGACCTTGAACATCCCTTCTTCCCCCAAATCTTCCAACTTATCTGCGATCTTGAAGGCGCTGGCTTCTTCCTGAGGAAACAAACCTGGCAGTACTCCAAAGAGGGACTTGGAATACCGTTCACCATCCGGGCAGAGCGGTGTCGTGTTCCACACGATGAAGACGGGGCATGTGTTTAGCGTGCCAGAGTCGTCGACTTCGACGACTACGACGAAGTTGGTTTCGTTCCATGCTGCTTCCGCGCGGGGTGATGCTGGTATTGCACCCTTATGGTCGATTTTCTCGTTGGATTCAGCGTCGGTGCTGCCATAGGCGTCGATGATATCAGCTCCATCCTTCGACAGAGAGGCGCATACGTCGACAGAAGCGGTGGCGGAATACTGTAACCGTCCAAGCTGTACCATAGTACTAACCCTCGGGCCATGGAGGTTGATGTACAGCATACATGGCGGTAGGAACTTTCGGCCCATCATCCACGGGTTCAGTGTCGGTGCCAAAGCTCGAGGGTCTAGGACGAGTCGATAGGCGAGATTGTTGCTCTCGCTCTCATTCTCGTGCTCCCCTTCACTCATCGCGGTCCCAAGCCCAAGAGGTGGAATTGACGGATCATCTAGCACAGACATGAGCGTTCCGATTTGCGCATTATCCAGCGTATTGATGCCATGAACACGGCGTCTGAAATCGGTGAAGGTGAAAGGTTTTCCTTCAAGTTCATGCTCGTCGCAGCCGATGCTGGCATCGGCATCGGTTTCGATTTCGTTGTTGATCTTGCTCTTATGCTCTTCGAAGGCAGCACCGTCGAGCCTACTGAACTCCTGGATGATGGTGCGGAAATCGGTGACACTGGGATCACGCTCCGCCGAACGAGTGTCGAAGTGCTGTTTGCTGACCCAGTCGGCGTATTTCATCCACTTATCGCGGCTACCGAGAGTCCTAGCGACATGTTCGGCGATGGTGTGTGCGGAGGTGCCAGTGAGCTCGAGGGAGCGCTCTGAGGTCCTGAGGGATTCGAAGGCGGCTACTTGGGTGGGTGTTAGCATTGTACGAATTTTTATGTTGATCCGTGAGGTATTGGGGGGGTTATTGGAGTACAGGCGGACAAAGGTGGAGGAGGACGGAGATGGGTTGGAGTGTTGGTGGTGTGTGAAGTGATTGGAGCGGTGAGAGGGCGCGTTTGCATCTGTCGGACCCGTGAATAATTGAGCGACAGGCATGGGATAATCTTAGAAACGTGATTCTGCAAACACCTGTCGATTTGCATATATGATTTGGATCGGGGCTCTCTCGTTTGAGAGTATTCTGCGCGTCGCCACACCATCCGCCCTCTCAAAGCGGGTGTGCCTCCACAATCTTGTTACGCCTCAGGTCCGGAAAACTGTAGGAAGAGTTTTACAACTGGGCTATATGGAATAAATGATTTCGTACCCATTCAATAGAGTGTAAATCATTACTACTAATGCGTACTAGTCCGTTAACGTATTAATTACACAATGTCAGGGCAGAGTTATATAACAAAAAAAGCCTGACAATTCTCATAACTACAACCACCAAAAAAAAGGCCATCGTTCTGTAACTACTCAGATCCCAACAAAACAGATTCAACACAACTTCCAAGCCCTCCGCTCATCAACCTCAACCCATTCCTACACTCCACCTGCAGGCAACTTGCCATGACGTATATAATACTGTTCACAGGGAGGGCAATACTTGCCAACAAATTCTGGCGACGAACTCAGTTCCCAAAACCTCGCCTGACAGTGATGCGGGTAGGCAAGAGTGGTTTCGTCCAGCGGGACGCCTACCGACCGGTCTATGAGGTTTCGCTGGGCGGCCACTGCGCAAGGAGCGCTAAGTATGGTTTTTCCTGTCGTGTGGCCGCAGGCGAAGAAGAGGAAGTGTTTGGTGCACATTTTCCCCTTTGCGTGGGGGCTTGAGGGGCGGGGTGATTGGGTGTTGGGTAGTTTTGTGGGATGGAGGGTTGAAGATTGGAAGCTTTTTGGTGTGCGTGGAGGATAAGGATGCTTGTTAGCAGTATGGTTGTAGTTATCACCGTTTGGAAGATTTGTATTCGGTGCGTGCTTGTAAAAGGACGGGGAAAAATTAGAAGGGTATCTACCTTTTATACCCAAACTTCCGAGACTCGGTTGACGATTGTCTCAAAGTTCCGATTCAATGCGACAACACGCTGCCATTTCGTCAGGGCTACACTTCCAAATACGTCAGAGTCGAGCGGCTTTGCTGACGCTTTACTGAATCTGAACCATAGGTATTGTCGCCAGAATTTAGATACATGCATTCTACACGCTTCCCCTACGCACTGTCCCATTCCCACCCGCACTTCCCTCGGGCGCCCCGATGAGCGCCAACAACTCAATCCCCGCTAACCCGTAAAGTGCCGCCGCGTTCGTAGTAATCCAATCCGCCTCATCCACCGCTGCCAGCACAGTACTTCCATTCCACCTCACCGTTGACCAAGGATCCGTTGGACTCAATTCATCCGCGCTGTTATCATTCAAGAACTCATCCCAAGCCCTCGTCGCAAGCGTGGTGTTGTCCCGCTTTCTCGCAACGTACGCTGTCAGTCGTGAATGACCTTGACGAAGCGACAGCGAACCAAAGTCCTTTCCGTATCGCGCCGTTTGCTCGGCCTTCGAAGCACCGTAGTAGTAGCAATAGTCCAGCCAGGCGTCTACAAATGCTTTGTCGATTTCCGGATAGTGATCAATAAGCTGGTCGATGGTTTCTAGAACGCCAAATACGGAGGAAAGATGCGATACCGTGACTGTGCCGTTGTTGGTTGTATCGGTCGGTGGAGGGGCCCAGGATCCGGTGGTAGAGTCGTATAAAGCTTCGCCGGTGACGAAGCCGAATTTGAGCTTCGGGTAAGATTTGAAGGTTTCGAGGAGTTTGGAACGGGATTCTTCCCAGCGAGGCCCACGACGCTCCCATTCGAGCAGGTAGGACGCCGCTACGCCAGCCCAGTCGGTGCCGAAGTTTAGGTAGAGAGCTTTTGGGTCTGGCTTGTAGATGACGCTGGGATCGCGGACTTTGCGGCGAGCGTCGACGAGGTAGAATCCCTTCTCGGCTTCGAGCGTCTCGTGAATGAGATCACCAGTCCGTTCATCGCCCCCTGACAGGTAGTAGTACGTCTTCCGATAGACTGGCGTAGAGATTCGGCCTTGTTTCGCACTGTCGCCCCAATGCTGGACGCCGTGCCGCGTTCCGAGTCCTGTGAAATTTCCAAGATGGTAGGAGTCGACTTCACCTCCATGCCGGACCTGGGCTTCAGCCAGGCGATACACATCCGCGCGACCGGTGCGAAGGAAGTAGTTCCAGAAGAAGAGGTCGGGAGAGAGCTCACTAGACAATTGAAAGCGATGTTAGCAAAGGATCGAAGCGTACAGTCATGTATGTGTCGAACTCAGATAAAGGTTCGCAGAGGCAATAGAAGCCAAAGTGCAGCGATGCTTTCAATCAAGTGTTGAGCCTCGTAATCGGACGTAACATACCTGTTATCCCACGCATACCCGCCTATATCATACCTCCATTGATGACGATCAGTATCATAGCCATGCATAATATCGCCATGGTCCCAGAATCCATACCACCTGCGTTGCTCAATCTGATCTTCGTAGAACTTGACCAAGAAGTCAAGATGCGACTCAATCGTATCCGCAGATGCAGAGCCCGAGGTTTGTTCCGGCAACTTCCAGTATGATCCAAGTGCTCGCGTCTTCTCGATATACTCAGGTTCCGCGACAAGAACTGGCGGTTCATTGGTATGGGTAGTCAGTTCTGATAGAGTATCTGCGGACGGTGTGCTGTCGAATGCGTAGATGAAAAGCTCGTTTGTCCTTGCAATGCCGTAGGGCGTGTTGTATCCGTCTTCGTAATCTTCGTAGGTGATTTCCAAAGCATCGAGCTGTTTCGCATAGGTATCCTGACCCAGACCGTCGTGGTAAGGTCTCAGATCCATGGGCTCTGCAGATGGACTATAGAGCCAAAGAGTAATCGATCCCTCATCCTTGATGGCATCTGATATATCTAGACTTGTGGGGTACTTCTTCCAAAAGTCCCTCAGTCCGACGGCCAATCCACCAACACTGGCACCGCCAAGATACGCCAATCCACCAGCTCTTGTACCTCCAGGGATCTTGAGCCAGCTTTGGCCAGCCTTGGTGCGCTTCTTGATATTGAACCCGTCTGGCGATAACTGTGTCAAACGGTAGTCACTCCATGTAGGAATCCAATGAAGACGAGTTGAGGCCCTCGTGTTCCATGTGCTGTTCGCGGGCGTCTTGGTTCCATTGTATTGCGCGCTACGTACAGCAGCACCAGGATCACGTCGCAGGCCAGTGATTCCCTGAACAGCTTCATGCAGAATACCCCCGTCTACACCAGCAATTCTAACATGCCTATCGAACAGCTCTTCGCCTGCTAGAGGAACATCGAAGCGAATACCAAGACCGGAAATGAAGTCGGACTTTGAGTCGCCGTCATAAACAATGGTATGAATGGTACGAAGGGCGTCCGAATTGGCGTAGAGATAGAAGCGAACGGTGAAAGGAAGCCAGTCGACATGACTGCTGGTCGAGTTCGTGTCAGCGGAATGGATACCCTGGACTGTGACGACAGCTCGAGCTGTGTTGTCCTCAGAGATGGTCGTGTTGTAGACTTTGCTCGTGAGCTTGAAGTACTCGATCCCTGCCGCGTCGCCATACTCAGGGACTCCGTTTTGTGAATTCAGAATCAGGCGACCGTTCTTTCCCACCGTCTTGCCGCTCGCGCTCTTGATTTCAGACACCAGAATATTTCCAGACTTTGGAAATGTCGCGGTGATCTTTCCGGTGTTGACGACGATGCCCTGTTCAGAATTATCGACTTGGATCGTCGTCCCATTGACCGCTTGTCGTTTTCGGCTCGCTGTGGTCGAGTTTCCAGGTCCAGTCGCGGTTATGGTATACACATCCGGGGATGATTCAGACCCTGCCAATGCATGACCGGACCACTTGATCGAGCCATCAGGCCAGTACGCTGTAACCCAAGATTGAAGATCGCCGGAGTCGGTAGTGAAAGTCGTACCGTTCGCGAGGTGTTGGCCGCGTGCCCAAGGGATACCAAACGACGTCCCAGTATTGATCTTCGGCGCACCTTCAAGCCAGCTCACCTTGACAGAAGTGCTAGCTGCAACTGCTACATGGCCGAGGCCAAGGAGTGCAAGCGATGCCGTCAACATCTTCACTGGCTGCTCTGCCGTGTAAAAAGCGTGTCGCAGAGGTACCAGAGTAAAGGTCTATAGCACCAGACGCATGTTATATGTACCTGCATATAGCTCGGTCATCTTGACCCGGATATTGGCTTCTGGAAGCCTGCTGCATTCGCTCTTCTGGGCCATAGTAGCATCTTAGCGTCGCCATGATGCCATTTAGCCATGCAAGTACCAAGCGTGGCGTCGCTTGTCTATACCAATCCGTTAAGCTGCTGTACGGATTAATGCTAGCAATGGGATAATGTATAGCGACATTGCGGGGATTGATGGTGTGGAGTGGAACTCGGCTGCAGCGAGGTTGGAATTTTCCGTGAATCGCCTCGGTATGACGATCCACCGAAGACATAGCACACTAACCTTTCTAGGAGCGCCTAGTGAATTCGTAATATCTCTACAAAGGTACAGGCGCGCGCATATTCAGAGACGATTAAAAACTGCATTTATACAAGCTAAAAAAATGGTACACCTTCATTATCACACCTACAGCCTAGTCCTATTTCCTAAAGCAAGTCCTCCAACCATCTCCTCCAGATAATTGAAACCTATGTTAGGCAAAAAGAAATTCACACCTCGATCCCACAGCGCAGTCCTATTTCCCAAAGCAAATTTCCTTTTCCATCCCATCTCCCCAAAAGAAAGTTTAAAAGAAAAAACAACACCAAAAAACTACTTGAACCGAATCAGCGGTTGGTAGAAAAACCCTCACGCCAGGTTTATTTTTAAGGGAGTATTTGATTTGACTTTGATTTTAACCCTCTTTTTTTTTTTTTTTTTTTTCTTCTCAGGGATTTTGTATTTTCGGATCTTTCTGTTTTCATCTTTGGATCTTCCTAATTGTTTTTTGTGTCCATTTTTTTTGTCCATTTTGATTTTTTGATTTTTTGGAGCCGGAGAGGAAATCGCCAAAACTCTTCCAACGGCTCGAACCAACGCACTTAGCAGATGCCAAGGAGTAGAGGATAGCGATATCACATACCTACCGAACGCGCGTCTGGGGGGTTCTTCATTGCAGGTTTTAAGGTTATTGTAATATTTATAGTAGGTTAATAGTGGTGGGTGGGGATATTTGCGATGGGCCATGAGGGTGTGTGGCGGGGTGGAGGGAGTGAGGGCCGTTTGTTTTGAATATTGGTGTGTGCGCGGGGAAGGAGCGAGAGGATCGTGAGATGGGATGGTGCGGGGTTGGTCAAATATTTCGAGGCGAGTGTTGTGGATGTTGAGATGAGGTTTTTTGGAAGTCGATCTTGGATGTGCTGCGGGTAGCATACAGAGGCGTAGCAATAAGATATAAGATATTCTTTACAGTTCAGAGGTCGCGATACTTAACACTACACTACAAGACTTCCATCACTGGCGCTACATGACCTTCACGGTACCATCTTATGCAAACTATTCGCCAAACGCTCGTATAGCCACTTCAAATAGCTCTACCTTGATTGATTGTACTCCTGACTGTAAAGACAATCCCACATAGGACACATTCATTATACAAGTAATAGCAGACATCCGAATCAAAACAATGAGCAACCCAATTACCTCATCAACATCACACAAAACGCCAAATCAGGCATCTACAACAAACCAGCAAGTCGAAAGATAGAAAACATGTCATTCAACCGCATACACAGCGGCACTCCGGTATCTAGTAAAAAAAAAAAGGATGCAAACACGACCCACTACCCTATCCAGCCCATATCCCTACGAAGTACACGTTAAATCCATCTCAACGCCAACACAGTAAATACCACACATACCCTCACATATCCATCCACTCATATATTTGTCCCTCGAAACCCGACTCACGAGGACTTTACTTACCCCACGCCTCCGCTAACTTTCCATCACCACCACCAGCACCACCACCAGCGCCATTCTTAACTAAATATCCCCAACACCCACTAACCACCAACATCCTCCCCACAACCTCCACCTTCCCCCTCACCCCCTCGGGCAACTCCTTTAAACAATCATTCATCGCCCAACAAACCGCCCTTAGCACATCGTTCCAATCCCTCGCCTCCGTCTCCCCCACATTCTTCTTCTCCTTGGCCTGCATGACACGCGTCAGCACCGCCGTCATAGTTCCCTGGATATGTTTTTCCATCTTCGCAACGTCGACGCCGTCTTTCGGGACGAGGAGGCGGAAGGGGGAGGGATTGGCGACGCGGTACGTGCTGGTGTTGTAGTTGAAGGAGACGGGGACGGCGGTGTAGAGGTCCTGGGGCGTGGCGCCGGGACAGACAGCGAGGCGCGTGAAGGCGGGGAGCGGGCAGTTGGGGAGAGACGTGTACATTGCCCAGGGAGCGTCGGCGAGGGAGGCAGCGTGCTGGAGGGCGACTTCTTGACCGGCCGAGAAACACGTCTGTTTCTCGTAGCTGGAGAGGTCGATGCAGATTTTTGCCCAGCGACAGGCTCGCTCGCCGTTTAGATGTTGCTTGACTTGTGCCACGACGGCGCTGTCGTGGGTTCCCTTTGCGGCGCCCCAGAGCCGGAAGGCGAAGGTTGTGAGGTGGTCGAGGGCTTTGTCGTAGTGTGGGCGCGTCACGGTCGCGGGGAGGAACATGGTGATGTAGTACCCGAAGTAGTATATGAAGTGGCTCGCGTACTCGTTATGGATGAGTTGCGTGATTGGGTCGAGAAACGTGACGGTGATGCTGAGGCGTTTGGCGTATTTCTCGAGGGTTTCGAAGTATTTGGGCGTGTTCGAGGCGCCGAGGGGGGAGGGCTTGATGCCATCTGCGAATGTCAAGGCGGCGGTTACTGTGATGGAAGTGAGGGCTGAACGGAGCTCGTTGGTCGTGTTGTTGATCCAGTGCAAGAGGAGATAGATGGCGGGGCCGTGGTGCCAGATGATTTTGGACTTGGTTGATGAGGAGGAGCGACGGGTCATCTTGAGGACTTTCTCGATGGAGACGTTGATGCAGCGGAGTACCTCGTTCTCTTGGTTTTTGGTCCGCGTCTTCGAGTAGTTGATACCGCGCACAACGACGATCGAGTCGAATGCATGGACGTTGCCATTGCAATGAGAATCGCCTCGGGTGTCTTTCAGATGCCGCAGCACGTCGATGATCCGCTGATACGCATTCCGGTCATTCATCTCCTGCGAAATGATCACCGCTCCCATCGCCTTCTTCCTATTACTCTTGCCGCTTCCTCCCCATCCAGATCCCGCATTTCCATCTGGTGCCGCGTTGGCAGCCTTGATCTTGAAAAAGACCTCAGTCAGCTGAAGCAATCCATCGATATCCGCGTCTGTCTCCCAAACCGTGAGCGCACCGGTATCCGTAAGCTTGTCAAGCGTATCCTTCGAGATGGCTTCAAGAGGACCCTTGAAGTTGCTCGGTACACCCGCGATAGTCTTCTGAAAGTCCACAATGCTCTTGCATTCTGGGCTAGACATGGGAGTGGACGACATATTGGATGAAACCTCAGACTTGTGTCGTGACTTGCGTCGGCTACGAGGGGATAGAGGGGAACGTGTGCCTGGAGCGAAGTGAACCGTAGGATGCGCTGACGCAGGTGCTGCTGGCGCTTTTGTATGCGAGTGTACTGGAAGCGTCTGTGGTTGCGGATTGGCGGGCAGGGAATTCATATGTTGATGACCTAACTGAGTTGCCTGTTCGCTGGCACCAAAGGGCAGGAGGCGGCGGAAATACTCCATTGAAGCGGGAGCAGCGTACTCGTTTGGCAGACAAGGTATTTTTGTTGTTGTAAGTGCGGGTCTAGCATGTGTTGGCGGTCGAGGACTTGAAGTGTGAAGTGCGCAGCGCGAATGTGAAGTGCTGCCTTGAAGCCCTGGTCCACCGATGTGACGTGCTCTGTGAAGCGTATCTCGCGGTGATGCAACCTCGGCAAGGGGCCCTAAGGAATTTATATAAACGCTCTCTGGGATGGAAACAGGGCCTTGGCTCTTTTCACGAGACGGAACTTGTATGTTTAGCACCCAAGATTACCGTACTGCAAGAGAAAGAGCCTGAGCAACATACGAAACGCGCAGAGAAAGCCGAACAAAAAATTGCAGAGATGACGTAAAAAGACAGGACTCGAATAATGAGACTTCGCAGGAACGGAAATAAGGTATCAAAACTCGCGTCGCTATTAGAGCCCAAGGATCGAGTGGAGTATGAGATACTGAGCCCCCTTAGATGATTGCGCAGAGTACGTTTGTTAGCTTACTCCCCAAGGTTTTGCTAATCTGTGACGGAGATGAGAATGCCCGACGAGAGAGAAGGCAAGGATTGAGGGGAAACGTCCTGATTGTCCAGTACATGTACTCGCTGGATGATGTGCTGCCTGCCGTACACCACACCCCCAAGACCCGACCAAAAAGATAAATGCTATGTACACAAAACAGCAATAAAGGAAGACGCACGCACAAAATTCAAACCATCAACAACGCCGAATCCCCACCAAAAAGACTGACTACGCACCCTATCTAGCACCACCCTGCTTCGCCACATCTTCCTTATCCACCTTCTCCACCTTTCGACTAAGCAACACCCTAAGCTCAGGGCTAATGACCCTCGTCTCTTCCTGGCTTTCGGGTTGCTTGCCCTTGTCTGTAGCTGATGTCGAGGCCTGAGTATCCGAGCCCGATGGACCTGGTGAAGCGACTGGTTTGCGCTGTTTGGCTTGGGGTGCAGAGGGAAAGTTTCCCTTCTTGTCGATAGTCTGGACGGTGCGTTGGAAGCGGTAAAATAGTGATTCGGCACGTACGAGCGTGGACTCGAGATCCATGGTGCCGGATAGCTCGTTCACTATGCAATTGTCAGCCGGTCCTATCGAATAGGCAGATAGGAAAATAGATGTGGATACTCACCATACTTCAGCACCTCGTCAAAGTGCTGCAGATGCGCCATGATAACATCCCGATGCTTCTCCAAAATCGCCAAAGCAATGAAGATATGGAAGTTCCCGCTCAGGTAGTCAGTCCACAGCGCCTCCCACAACCTCAACACATCAGCCCATTCAAACTCGCGCTTATACCACACAAGAAGCATGCGGAAGAAGAAGAAAAAGTTGGTCGAGTCGGCGGATTGGAGGTGGAGGTAGAGCTTTGGGTCTATGAGCTGGACGACGTGGTCGAGAGTGAGGAGTTGCTTGCGCATGCCGGATTGATCGCGGAGGAAGTTGCGCTCCTTTTCGTATGTTAATAACTCGAAGTGATGCAATGGGAAGATAAACGTACCATGCGTTCCATGAATCCAACAAAGCCCCAGAACGCAATAGCATCATCCTGCATGACCGCGTAGATGGGAGCAAGTAAATCGCTCATGCCTTGCACGTATCCCAAGTCCTTGTTGTACTCGTTGTACGTCAGTAGCATATCCTTCATCTGCTCGAGATGCACATTCGTTCCGACGTCTGCGAAAGGCGAATCGGGGTCCGGATGCGGGATGTCTTCGCCTATGAAGATGGGGATAGTACGGTCTGTTCGGTGCACATCTTTCTCTATATGACGAACCCCGTACACAGGGGAAAAGTTAGCCATGCATGTCTTGGATGAAGGAAAATATGCAAGACGAACCTATCCTGTTCTTCTGGTCCCTCCACCACTCCTCTTGTTCGAGTGTGCTGTGCCCTTCTACCATCCTCTCCCACCATGCGCCCTTGAGCCTGATGTACTCATCCCGCCTGCTGTTAATACTCGCCCGTCGCTCTTCTTCCGAGCTGTCCCACTCGTACACTCCAAGTAGGAACAGCCAAGCTTCTTTCCTAACGCCGTCATCGGGATGTAGACCACCGTGGAATATCCGCTCCTTGACCTCATCAGGCGTGACCTGTAGCCTCCCATGCCTATCGAACATCCCTTTCCACTCCTCGATCGTTACAGGTTTCTTGCGATCCGCAAGGGACATCTTGTCCATATCCAAGATCTCAAAGTCTCCAACGTCACTTTCTTCCATTGCCAAAACGTCCTTTGCCGTCCATATCCGCTGGTTCCGCTCTCGCTCGCTCTGCTCTGCAATGCCCATGGCCCATCTTGCCAGATACAACCGCGCGCTATCGAACTCTTCCTGCAGCGTCTGGACCTCGGGGGTTTGGATCAATCGCCGGACTTGTGGGGGAAGTTTCGGATTCTCGGCAACAGCCTGGGCCGTCCTCCTCGTGAACGTCGTGACTTGGCTCAGTTTCTCCAAAAAGTTCCACCGTGCTTCCTTCAATGCCTTTGTCACAGGGTCCATGCCGCCATCCCTCTTTTTATCCGACGCCGATGCTTCCACATCCTTCGCCTTCCCCTTTGGTGACCGAGGTGCATTCTTGCCGAACGATCTCTTGTCTTCCTCTGTAGGCTCAATGAGATAAATATTCGGATCCGCGCCCGACCGCTCTATAGACACATATCTCTTCAACCACCTCAACACCTCATCCCCTCCCCAGAACATACCACCACCATCGCTAAACGGATCAAAGCTCTCCTTCGCCAGCTTCTTCCTCTGCATAATCGTCGACTGACACTCGCTATCATGAAAGAACAGAGCTGGGAAGCTGTCTCCCGCCCTTGTATTCACCACTACACTCCCAAACCACCATCCGATACTCGGCGGCCGTACCAAGATTGAATATATCTCGCTCAGAGGGACAGCAAACGCGTAAGCTCCGATGGCGGAGCCATGTGAAGTCGTCGTAGGCGGCGGAGGAACGAGGTATGATTGTCTAGGCGGAGAGGATGAGTCTGAGAGGTCTACTTTGACATACGTGTCATACGCGTCGCCGAGCTGGGATTCAGGGAGCCAAGCAAGGAGTAGCGATGACGAATGCACGCTGCGTGCAGATGCCGAGGAGGTCGGTCGCGCATCGTTGGTCGTTGGGGCAGATTTTTGCTGTATGAGGGCTATGAAGCCGGGGATGTTGTCTCTGGCCGACGGCGTGGGGTGTACGTAGACCTGGAGTGCATCAGCTTTCACGCCACCAAACGCTGAAGCCGGAGGTTTGACGGCTGGGAGGCGTACCTTGCTTTTAGTATATAGCAGCTTGACACCTCGTCCGCTGCTCGAGTGTCTTATCGTGTTGTACTCTCCCTCTTCGTCATCGCTAAGGTCGTAGAAGGAGGCCGACGGCGAGGGCGGACTGCGTGAGTCGGTGGAGGTTGGGGAAGCCATGCGGGGATGGTGGCGACAAAGACGGAATATCCGGTATGTGTAGGGGAAGTTCAGATGTGTTTAGGTCATAGGTGGCAGTATCTGAATAAAGCAGAATTCAAGGTGTAAGGTGTAGGAGCTGCAGGTGCGGTGCAGTGGGGAGCTTGAGGTAGTCATCAGATCAGAAGGATGACGTTGATTGATTGTGGCGGGGTCAGCGAGTACGCGTTTAGAGACGACGCATGCATATCACAAAACCGCATCAACTTTAAATAATCGTAGACGTCTTGAATTAAAGTGTGAAAAACACCACAGACCATCCCAGGCCAGCAATCCCAGGACATGCCCCATACACCCACAGCGCATAAATCGTGAATATCCCAATGCCCATGCCCCATATGTACAAGTGAATTCCAACATACGCCGCAGCTGGGCAAAATCAGATAAAAGGAAAGACTGCTATCGCATGCGCGGCCCGTTGGGCAGACCAACGCGCCTCCTGTCCGAAGACGGCTGTTGTGGTGGCCCAGCATTGTAGCCCGGTCCATATGGATCATCATTGCCGCCCGACCACGGAGAGTTCGAGGACATTTTGTAGTCATTCTGCTGCCTTCCGCCGCCGCCTCCAGCTGAGTATCCGCCGCTGCGATTATCGGGATACGGTGGCCTTCCGCCCCCCCCTCCAGGTCGGTCATATGGGCTTCGCATACCCGGTGCAGGCGTGCCAGCTGGACTGCCACTCAACGACGGTGGAGCGCTCTGTGCGGGACTCGTAGACCTCCCCCAAAGCCTCGCCTTCAACCTGTCCTGAGCCGAAACACCTGACCCCGCGCTCGGCGGTGGGGAGGGCTCAGAGGGACGGAATCCAGAACTCTGGTAGCTTCCCGCGCGTTGACTCGGCAGCGGTCTCCCTTGACTCTGCGGCTCCGGCGACAGCGAATTCCCCATACCAGGTCTGCCTCCTCCCCTTCCTTGTGCGCGACGCAGTGAAATGGGTTCCTGCGCCTGCTGTGGTTGCGAAGGTGCGTCCCAGAGGTCACTGATGGCTCCGCCTCCTCGGCCGCCCATCTGCTGCGGCGGCCCCATGTTGCCGTATCCTCGACCGGCAGAGGAGACCATTTGCACGGGGGCTGCTTGCGGGGCTTTTGGGTCGGGCGGCAGCCATGTGGGAAACGGACGGCCTTTTTCGGTGTAGTAGGCGCGGAGGACGCGCGAGATGTGTGTGTCGTCTTCGGTGTCGCCGTCCGCTTCGTCGGAGAGGAGTTGGCGGCGGAGGGAGTTGTATCGCGATGTCGTTGTCGTGAGGAGGTTGTTGAGATACGACGACATTTTGCCGGGATTGCAATTCTTGGTGGGTACTGTGGATCCCGCGGTTTGGCCAAGGGGTATGTACTTGTAGTCGTGGTGTTCGTGGAATAGTTGTGGTGATGTGTGAGGTGTGCAGTGTTCGAGTGTTGGAGCGTCAGCGACGTTCTGACCACCACGCTCTATGCAGCCAGCCTAAAACACAGCGCTTGAATTGCCGCTTTGTATCACAGTTTGAGAAGCTAGTCACAGAAACAAAGATGACTTTACTTCGCCAGATACTTCAAGATGTGCGCTTTTGCCGACGAGAATTGCAATTTCCGATATTTCGCACTCGGCATTCCCAGGTCAAATCTCGGTAGACTTCCGCTGCCACGCTCGTTCTCTTAGAATAATAGAGCTTTACATCAATGATCATCTGTTTGAAACCCGATGAAACATCCTCTCGAAGGCGGCCACATACCTTAACGCTCGGACTAGTACAGACCTCTAGTGACGATGACAGACAGCCTACCAAAGCAGTCAAACCATCCCTTCAAACAAACATCTCTCAAAACAAAGGTCTAAAAATTGAACCCTAATGCAAATTTGCCGAAATGGACAATTCCACCTTTATATATCATTTAACCCATCCTCTCTATATCACCACCAGCCAATCCTCTCAACCTCCAACAAACACTCACACCACCTCCCCCCTCACCTCTCCAAAACATCATACCCCACCCTACTAACCCCCCTCTGCCTCTTCACGCCCCTAACAACGACCCTCCCCACCTCCCCCAACCTCCTAACATGCGTCCCCCCACACGGATAGCACCCCAAGCCCCCAATATCCACGACCCTCACATCCTCCCCCGACACCGCCGCGCCCCCGATCCCCCCAATACACTTCTCCCCCGCCCTCTCCTCGCTCCAGAAAAGAATCCCAACCTCAAGGTCCCGCGACACGAGCTCATCGACCTTCTCCTGAATCGCTGATTTTTTGTCCCCCGGGATAAGCCCGCTGAACTCCACGGACGCGGCGTTGGGGTAATGCGATGCTTTTCCGTCTCTGAGGTCGGAGGGGAGAACCCCTTCTTGCTTCAACAGATTGATCGCGAGACCGAGGGCGTGGCCGCCCGTGTGCAGTCTGGAGTGTAATAATCGAGCTTCGCTATCGATCCTCTGCACAACCTGCATCTCCGCTTCTGCCCCCTCAGCACCACCGAACCGCTTGTCGGGCGGCTCGAAAGTCCCCAGGTGGAGTATCGTAGGCTCGACTTTACGCACTTGGTGCACGACGAAGGTTCCCCCTTCTTGCTCGTTTCCTTTGAGCGTCATGGTGCCCGTGTCGGAGGGCTGGCCGCCGCCTTGGGCGTGGAAGATTGTGGAGGGGGTGGTGAGGATGAAGGGTTCACCGGGTGGGGTTTTGAATAGGGCTTGTGCTGTTGAGGGGAGGGAGCTGAGGGGGGTCAGGGATGTGAGGGGGGAGGTGTGGGTGTGGAGGTCGCTGTCTTTTTGGTAGAGGGCTTCCGTTTTGGTTGGGGTTGCCATTGTAGTGGTGGTTTTGCGTGGGATGGTGGGTGGGAGACGGTGTTGGGTGAGGGGGATGATTGAGATGGGTTGGGAGAGTGATTTGAGTTTGTGGAGTAGTTGTTGTGTAGATGGTAGGCGGGAAGGAAGATGGAGAAGCATTCAATGGTGGAGCATTTGGATATATGTATTAAATGAACTCGGATGAGTTGGGAGGACTTGCATATGTGGTTTCTTTCCTTCCTT
Organism: Byssothecium circinans; assembly: GCA_010015675.1. Classification (NCBI taxonomy): domain Eukaryota; kingdom Fungi; phylum Ascomycota; class Dothideomycetes; order Pleosporales; family Massarinaceae; genus Byssothecium; species Byssothecium circinans. The sequence goes on along the minus strand of ML976981.1, from coordinate 549,107 downwards.
CGACCTAAGTGAGTGGAAGCTTCTCGAGCGGAGGTTGTAGAAAGTGCGCCCTGCGCTGGACGAGGAGGGAAGTCCATCCGCTAGCCGAATGAGGAAGGTTGATGCCAGAAATATGACATCGGGACCAAATTAATGAAGAAAACAAGTACGTAGGCGATGAAGTCCTTACAAACGTCAAGAACCAGGATCTATATTTCAACATTAGTACCTAACAACATCAGAAACACCTTCATCGCATCGTAAGTACATATATCCAACAAGAACACCTCTATCGACAATAACATGAGCATGAACAAGAACAAGAACATCCATCAACAGCATTCTCACCTAAACATCGATCCCCCACAGTTTTCCACGTCCCACAAACAAAACACCCACCCCCACCAAAAAACTCCAACTTTTCCACCCCATCCACTCTCCTTCACTCACTCGTCCTCACTCTCTCCCTCCCCCGCCGCCGGCCTAATCAACATAAACGGCGCCCCCTCCCCCCGCTCCTCCCCCTGCCAACTAACATGCACCTCAAATCTCTCCGGTCTCGTAACTTTCCTCAATGGCTCCAACATCCTGCCCTCATAGCTCATATTGCGAAAGCCATCAAAGTACAACAAGCTAACCCTTATGAACTTGAGATTTGGCATCGCGGCGATGATCCGCCATGTTTCCTCCCAGGTAGCTTCGTCGTGGGGTGGGTAGAGGGCAGGCGAGGCGAGGAGGAGGGACTGCGCGATGGGGTCGTAGATGGGCCATGTCATGAACCATTCGATATCCAGGGTGCGGATTAGGGAGAAGCGGTGCGGGAGTGTGGTGCTGGACATGTAGCGCAGACAGTCGAGGTCGGAGAAGGAGAAACAGTTTGTGGTGTAGAGGTAGTCGATTGCTTCCGAGTAACTGTTGGGTGACGAATTGTGTTAGTGATGTTCAAATGCTTTCACCCCGGCTGATGACATGTTCACTCCTTCTCCCCTGGTCCATTTCCAACCGCGTCCAAGGATAGGTAATAAAGGGATGGATACTCACACCTGCCGACACGACATCAAAAACGGCACAATCCCCCCATGCGTAGGCTCCCCAGCACCAGCCCCATCCATAGGAACCCAGATATTCGCACTATCCATTGTGCCCCAGCAACACTCGCGGCTCAACGTCCTCCCATTGAAGCCTAACGGACACTCCAAAGCGCTGGGATGTTTACACCTGAGATGTCCCAATTTCCGCTCTTTGAGTACCATATGCATAGTGCTATCTCCCACCACGGCCCGGTATATCATCCGTCGGAGTTCGAGGGGGAGACGCATGAGGCGGGACTGTGTCTGGTCGAGGGTGTTGCCGCAAGTGGTCGCGGTTGGAGGGTATTCATCGTCTGGCTTTTCGATGTTGATGTCGATTGCGGCGTCGACGGAGGAAGAAGGTATGTATGATGAGGAAGGAGGGATGGTGAGGCTTCTTTCTAGCGGTCGTACGGGGAGTGGGCGGGGAGCCATGCGTTGTCTTCGTTCAAAGCGCCGTCGGTCTTCTGACGGGTGGTGGCGACGGCGCAGGCGGGATGGACAGCAGCAATTCGCGATGGCTATCCAGCAGCACAGAATCGGTCCGCACATGACACCTATGGCAATATCCGAGAGCTTGAGTCGACTCATCTTGTCGTCTTCAGCCTTCAGGACACACCTAGGCTGTGCAAGCCCGTCTCAAAACTTCGATTGCACTGATCCAAGTGGATATCTCGGAGATTTTCGCCTTGCAAATAGACACAAGATAAGTGAAAATAGGAGTGGGGAGGGAGGAGATAAAGGCAACCTCAGCTCGAAGGCGAGGAGGTAACGCTCATGTTGACCGGCCGGATGCGGGCGTCAGCGGCACGTAAATATAGGCGTAAAAGGCGTTTGTGAGGGGTGGATGTTGAGGGGCTGGGACAGTCACTAGATGTATGCAGAGTTTTACTCTGGTTGAAGTCGAATGATGGTTCGACTCATTGTTCAGTGCAGCAACGAGCGTGTGAGAGAGCGATGATTAGGCTTGCGCGAGCTGTGGTGTCGTGGTGAGGCCCCTTATCGATAACAGCACGTGGTGGTTTACACATGTGAACATTTGAAGAGACCCAGGCCTTCATGCATCCCCGCATCGGATGACGATGGGACTATGAAAACATGTTATAAAGATAAAGGTGACAGTTTGGGGACGCTATCATTTTAGATTTGGGATTATACACAAGAACGCTTACCGTTCCCACGTTATCCATCTATCATAAACTCCACCCGCTGTGCGATCACGCTACATATAAGTGCTGGTATCAAATCTGCCCGATATCCATCACTCCTTTCCAAGACCATACCTATGAATCCCAATGTCCAATTCTCAACCTCTGACTCATGCATCATCCTTTGACTCGTTACTCCAGATACTGCGCCAGCACCTGCTTCGTCGCCGGGTCCAGCCTCTCCTGCACCAGCTTGACGATTCTCCCATTATGCCGAGTATTGGCCTCCTTTAGGTACTGTCCTACCCATGCTTTGACATCGGTAATATCTGGGAACGGGTCTTTGGGTAGCTTCTTGCACGTATTAAGTTGCGTGAAGCCAGCACCAAACCCAAGCTCGTCAACATCCTGGTCAGCGATAAAATCGTCAGCGGTCGGTGGCATGGGTGGGTTGACCAGGAGCTCGATGAGGCGTTGAGTGGTCAAGGTCCACCCCTTGGGATATCGGTCCACGAAGGCCTGCGAGTCGGTTAAAGTCTTGGTGAAAGAGACAACACCGGTCTTGCGGTCGACAGGGCGGGAGAGCTTCTGCGTATCAGGAAGAATGATATTGAGGTAGATGGGTTTGAAGACGCTGTAACCTGTTAGACCCGTAGCTATTTTAATAGAGCAAAAGACTTACTCGTTCTGAACCTGGTCGGTAACGGCGATGTAAAAATCCGCACCCAAACCCTTGTCTTGTCTCGCCGAGATGAAGTGGTAGAAGGCAATGAAGCGCTGCTGGAAGTTTTCCGTCTTCATGTTTTGTAAGCGCTGGAGCATGAGCTTGAGAATCTCCACGAAGTACGGCTCTAGTGACGCGACGGGGAAGTTGGCAATAACGCATTCGATCAGCTCGAAGGCATACGTCTCGTTCACCTTGGACGAAATCAGTTTTTGGAAGATCCCAAGTATGGGCTCGATCTGGTTCTGTGCAACGATGTTTTGAGAGTCGCGGGGTATCATAGCTGCTATTAATCGAACCAAGGCCGGTACATTGCCTCTCGATTCCCAGACAGAAGGCATGAGGATTGCATTGAAAATGCTGCGGTAGTAATCCGGTAGTCCGCCTGAAGGATTTGCCTCTAGCAGTGCGGCAAACAGTTGAAAGACATAAGGCACGAATTCTTCGATGTTCTCCGACAATACGGCGGCGAAGGGCTCGTACAACTTCTGCTCGAAAGCAGCGCTATTCTGCGGAGCGGCGAATCTGATCAACGCTCCAAGCCCTTCGAAGAAGAAGTACTGGAAGCGAGGATTGCTCGGGTTGTGGCGGATGACCTTGAGGATTCCGACGAAATTGTTCAATACCACTTCGCTGAGAGGAATTGTGCCTTCTCGGATAAAGATCAACACCCGCATAATGCACTTCATCAAGAACTCGTTCTCCTGAATCTTCTCCGGTGCACTCTCCTTGGTGACGAGTTTGAAGAGATGTGTAATCAAATCCCGGGAAGCGCCTACCACCTGTTCTTTGGGAATGACGGGGTTTTTGTTGTCATCGACTAAGTACAAGGCGCGCTCTACCGCGATGGCGGCATACGTGTGGATGACATAGTTATCATTGCCTAGGTGATTGACAAGGAGAGGGAAAGCGGCACGCCAAAGATCAGCAGACAGCTGGGTCCGGAAGCTGTAAAGGAACTTCACTGAGTCGACTTTGAGGATGGGCGCTACGTCTCCGCTCTGCAGGTCGGACGCGACATGACTCTGGAAGAAGCCAAGCACGTCGACATTGGGATTCACGCTGACCACACCCTTTCCGGTGGTGACGGTACCCTGTGCAGCAATAGCAGAGAACAGATACACGGCAGTGTCTTTTGACTTCCAGTTCTCTTTTGTGTTTTTTGCATAGTCTTGTAGGTACGCCTCCACGTATGTCTGAGCCGTGCTTGTAACGAGCGACTCGAACTTTGACATGAGGGTGCGCAAGAAGTTGGTCGCAGCACGTCGTCTCGTGTCGTTGTCAGAGCCTTCCAGGTCCCGTCGGATAAACTCAATAGGCTCATCTTCGAAGAGTTCTACGTCGGAATCGCGAAGGGTGAGATTGGGTAGGATCACCTTCTCTATGATTTGGACGAGAACCTGCTGGTTGTTGAAGGCTGATGCGTGGGGAGTCGTAGCGACACTTGTGAGGAACTGCAGCGCTTTGCTAACCAGGATGTCGTATTTTGTTTCCAGGCCCACTGACATGAGGAAGCTCCAGGTTGACTCCACGAACTGGCCTAATTGCGGACCAAATGCATCCTCGTATTTCTGCACGTACAGCATCAGGCTCTCAAAGATGCCCGCCTTGACATACTCGAGCGGCCCAGAGTCACTGTCATCATCCGTCCGCAAAGCAGCATTATCGTATACGAGGTACTTGTGTAGGAGCGTAGCGATGGCACCGATGTTGTCCTCGAAGTCGGGCGGCAGATCCTGGCACGAGAGGTCGTAGAAGATCTTTATTACGAGGTCGAGGGTGGTGAAGTACGCCTTCAGCGCCGCGGGGTCGTTCTGCGAGGCAGTGATGGCGCGATCCGTGTTCTCGAGCAGTTCCAGAAACGGCTTGCTGAACTTGGACAGGACGTGGTTGATCTCGGTGAAGAGGTCGTCGGACCGGAAGAGCGGGCGCCAGCGCTTGAAGATGGAGTGTGCGACGCGCAGCACGCCGTTGTTCACAGTCGCGTTGCCGGGGGTCAAGCGCGATATCAGGTCGTCCACGAGCGTGTCCCACCGCTGCCAGAAGTCGCTGTCTGCAATGGCGCTGATGGCCTCCCCGAGCTGTGCCTGCAGATTCGGCGGCACCGACACCATCAGGCCGATCAGCTCGCGCTTGATGGCCACCACCTCGTCCTCGGGCAGCTTGTACGTGCCATTCTCATCCACCCAGTTGCGCTTCACGAAGTTCTTGAAGTACAGGGCGCTTGCGAGTCGCGTATTGGACGGCGCGGAGTCGCCCTGGACGATCTGGAGGAGGGTAAGGGAGAAGCCCGGCTTGGTCTGTTCGTGCGCGATGGCGGCCTCCGCTGTTGAAGTTAGCAGTGTGGATAACTGGCCTGCCCCTCGATAGTTTTCCTAAATAGCTTGCTGGCTGGATATGGGCGCGCAATTTGCATATGAAGCTGTTTGACTCGTCTTACTAGCCGGCTCCTTTCTCCCCTCATGAGATGTTGCGAAATATGGGCGACAGATAATAGAGAGCACTTACCTTGCTTGTTATGGCGGGGGTCCAAACTCGCCTCCAGCAGCTGGGATAGTTGTGCGATATCTGTGGCCATTGTGACAAGACACGCCAGAAAATGCAGGAAGCTGAGGAAGTAGAGACTGGAAGGAGAAAGAGCAGAAGCGTGGAGTGGGTGGGGTGGTGATGTATTGGTAGCGGTGTTTTGTTTGGTTGTAGGTAAACCGCTACGGCAAGCTCCGGTAGGGCAAAACTTGAATCTTGGAAACCTGGGGCAGTTCACTTTCAGGACCTGATACCAGATCGCTTGCCCGCATCCTCACCATCGCCATGAGCCTCCTGCCGCCCTGAAATTAAATCTGTAAAGGAAACATCAATGACCGGCCCCGACCCCGCCACCCCCTCTCGCCATCTCGCCGTCGTGTCGTGCTACCTCCGCCGCCAACACCACCTACACCACCACTGAGACTTATGTCTCCGTCCTCTGGAGATGTCCCACGCACGCCCGACCGCCGCTCCTCCTCGGCGGCCCTGTTCGGCGCTTTCCGCTCGCTCACCAGCGGCCGTCTTAAGAGCCCAACGCCGCCGCCTTCAACCTCATCTGCCACCTACACGCCCGAGCGCGCATCTTCCCTGGGCGAGCCGGCGGCCAGTCCCGCTGCGCAGGCTGCCGATGACTCGTTGAAGCGCATCACGGAGCAAGTCGGGCAGAAACACGGCCGCCCCGTGTTGGGGGGACCGCCGGAGCTGGAAGAGCTGGTGGACAGGCTGGGAAAACACCATGGCCTTCCCGAAAGAGCAGACGCGATAGACCGAGTATGTGGCATTCTCGCCGAATATGACGTCCAGAATGTGCTGGACCTGTGGGCGCGCGCAAGCGACCTGCTCCTTCCCGAGCAGCCAGACGAGACTGCCCAAGTGGGCTACAAGCTGCTCCAGTCCTGCGTGGCCCTTCCCAGTCTGTCCGCCCTCGAGCGCAACGTCTTCTTCGATGCCGCTTCCCTCCGCAAGTCCGACCGCGCCTTCGACAAGCGCCTTCAGATCATCTCCACCCTGACCAAGAGCGGACGCCATATCGAAGCCTGCGAATCCTCACTTCCCCACTTCATCCTGTCTTCTTTCGACGCGTGCTTCAAGCAGTGCGTCGATGCGCAGAAAGCGAGCCGCAAGGCCAATGCCAGCAGCAAGAAATCGCTCCAGGAAGCTGAGAATCTGGCTCAGCTCTTCAACTACACCATCGACATCTGCAAGTTCAATTCCAAAGTCTTCAGCGACGATGATCTGGACCTGCTGCTGAAGAAGGCCATTACGATATGTCAGGAGACTACCCAGGCAACCGACATTCAGAACTGCATCAAACTCTTTGACACCATCATCACCTACGTCCATATACCAAACAAGTCGCTCCGGCCCTGTCTCGAAGTGCTGTGCGCCATCTACCGCCAGATTACGAACCTCTCTGGACAGACATGGAACACCTTGAGCAATCTCTTCAAATCGCATGTCGGTCAGGCCGCCATTTCTGCCATGTTGCATACTCTTATCGACGGACCCGTCAGGAAAAACCGCGAATCGAGCGCATATCGAGGCACGATTCAGGTTTTGCAGCAACTCCTCCTTGAAGATGGCCGCAATGGCCTTCCCATCGTTCCCCTCACGCTGCTCTTCCCAGCCCTCAAATCTTCAATCAGCAAGCCACATAAAACTCAGGAGGAGTTCGTCATCAATCTGCTGAACGCCATCTTCGCCGAGGATCGGTTGAGACAATTGCTTCTTAGCGAGACTGACTGGAGAGACCTGTTGGATGTTATTCACGCCTGTACGGAGCGGGACGACGGACGACTGAGGGCAAAATTGGATACCTCAATGGACGAAAGAATAGGCTCTACAAACGGGACAAGCTCTCCATTAGCTACCACAAACGGCACTATTAGCTCGGCCGCTTCCACATCGGAAGATGTCGATCTTGAAACCATTTCCAACCTTGACTTAGGTTCGCCTGCCCGTCGACCCGAGATAGACTTTCGCAACTCTGAAGACAGGATATTCAAACTTCTGGTCAAATTGGATGGCATTAGCAGAGACCTTGACTTTGTGCAAAAGGATGCTGTCATGGGACTCTTCATGCGTCTTGTACATCGTCTGAGTGACTCGACGGCTGAAAACCTGATCAACTACTACACAGAGGAGCGCTACTTCCACCCTTCCAATGCTGACTGGCTAGAGGCCTGTCGTAGCATAGTGTCTGGTGTACTCAACGACAGTACAAGACCTCCATCGCTCAGGCTGATGACGATCAGGGTCATGCGTGAGACATACAGTACTGTCGAAACCCTTTGCACCAACGACTCCGTCCTTCAATGCGGAGCACTACTTCTCAATAACATTGAGTTTGAAGAAGACGTCGAGGTCCTCAATGAGCTCGTCGATTTTGCGGTGGATGTTGCAGATAGGGCGTCTCACGAAAAGTTCCCTGGCACGATAGAGCTCTTGAAGAGAAGGTTAGAACGGTCTGCTCTGTCTCAGCAGCCTTCAAAATCAGCATCACCACCCCTACTTGCTGCTTCAGTCCGTGCGAGAAACAGTCGGATTCTCGGTTCTCCTTGCAACGTCGTCACGACGGCCTTTGTGAGACTCTTTATACGAAGCATCAAAACATCTGCTCGGAAAACGCGTATGCTTTACGAAATATTACGTCACATCACGGGTGCTGAAAAGTATGCGAGTGATGCACGGTTGACTGTGTTGCGTCTTCTTTTTCGACTGCGAGCAGACTCAACGCATGCCATCGTCGTCAGCGCCTCTTCCGAAGGTGAAAGGTTAGCTGCTGTCCTATGCAGGACAGAAGATACTGCAATTTCCCCAGAGAATGGAGAGCTCTCGGCAAGCGACCAAGCCCGACAAGACGAACAGACGTCCTGGAGGGAACAACGCAAGATTTCCGGTAGCCCTCATTCGTTTTCCAACAGACAAGCCGCTCGTTACTCGAGTGTTGCTGGCCGCGTCTCCAAGCCGGTCCCTCCGCTGTGGATGTACCCCGGTCCTAAAGGTCTACCAGAAGAGCCGTGCCCGGAAGCTAGCCGCGTGGTCTTCTCGCATATTGATGCAGAACACTATCCGCTCAGTGACGACGTGCTCGACATGGAGATTACGCTGTGGCTCGAACTTTGCATCTCCCTGCTTCAACAATCTACGGACTGGGAGGTGTACAGTTACATTGTTGTTCATCTAGGGCCTCAACTCTCGAACCAGTCCCTTGTACGCAGCTGTATCCCCCAACTAAAGATGCTTCGGAGCGTTTTGTGTGAGCGACTTCGCAACTCATCCTTTCGAGATCCACCTGCTCACACGTTGCTCAAGAAGGCAGATGTAGCTGTCTGCTTGTATCATATTCTAACGGTACTCATTAGCTATCACGACTACTATGAGAAAAGCGAAGAGGATGACTTGGTCAAGGCATTTATTCATGGCATCGGGACCTGGGACAGGACCTCGAAATGGTGCATTCATGCGTTGTCCGTGTGCTGTCATGAAGTCCCGCTCTCGGTCAGTAAATCGTTAGACACGATCGTCCAAAAGATGTCTCAGATTGTCACGAAACCGGCGACAGCAATTCACATCCTAGACTTTCTCACGTCCATGGCGCGCATGCCAGACCTTTACAAGAACTTCCGTGAAGATGAGTTCAAGATGGTCTTTGGGGTCAGCTTCCGCTACTTGCAACATATCCGTGATCAACAGGACCGAATTACCGCCTCTAATCCCGTCCAAAGCGGACATCGATCACTTCGCCACAGTGGCATCTCGCGGGATTCAGCAGCCTCGCCCGATCCTGGTCTGAGCAAAAAGAAGCTCATTGAGGAAGACCTCCCACAATATCTATACTCTCTTGCTTACCACGTTATTGCCTTCTGGTTCATGGCCCTCAAAATGGAAGACAGGCCCAAGTTCATGCCTTGGATAGCACGGAGCCTACGGTTCACAGACAGTATGGGCAGGCAGGCAGAACTGGAAGAGCAGGGGCAAGTCATCATCGACATGATGAATATGGTGGCGTATACAGACCGCGACGAGACAACGTGTGATGAGAATTTCGCGAAACCTGGCGATGGGGAGGTTTGGAAAAAGACCTGGATCGTTGGGCACAGTCTCATTACTATCGAAACGGCTGCAAGGAACGGAGTGTCCCAAATTACCACTAGAAGACCATGCGGCACTCGATACCTCTCCGTACGCCCTTTACTCGCACCTCCTCCAAACCATCAGGCTCCCATCACTATTGGTCTTGCTTCGGAAGCGTACTACAGCTCGTCTTATATTGGCATACTGCCCGAAGATATCTTTCAGTCGTTCTACGCGCCGTTGGACTCAATGTACGATCCTCCGCTACCGTTGCCAGATGACGACATGATTCGTCGTGCCATCGGCGCATTTGACCGTATCTCTTCGGTGGATAGCTACAAAGTTGGCGTCATCTACATCGGCGAGGGTCAAACTGACGAAAGAGAGATCTTCCTCAACGATATAGGCTCGCCGGCCTACACTTCCTTCATCGGTGATCTCGGCACCTTGTGCCGGCTGAAAGACGCAAAATTTAACACCGGCGGGCTCGATACACGCGACGACGTTGACGGTGAGTTCACATACTGTTGGCGCGATCGCTGCATCGAGCTCGTCTTCCATATTACGACAATGATGCCTACGAATCACGACGATGACATGACGTATCCAAACAAAAAGCGACATATTGGCAATGACTTTGTTAATATCATCTTTAACGACTCGGGCCTCCCCTACAACTTCGACACATTCCCTTCGGCTTTCAATTACGTACACATCGTCATTTCGCCCGAGTCTCGGGCTTCCTTTGTTGATAGACGGCTGGATTCTGATATTGACGGCAAGAGCCGCTATTACAAAGTACAGGTCATCTCCAAGCCTGGCTTTCCGGACATTTCGCCTGCAGCGGAAGCCAAGATCCTTGCAGGCCGACATCTAGCCGCTTACTGTCGTCTCATCGCAATCAACGCTTGCGTCTTTTCCCAGGTATGGTTCATCAAGGATGGTGGCGAATCTGTATCTTCATGGCGTAACCGACTTCGCGAAATCCAGCGCCTGCGAGATCGTTACGGCGCTAGTGAGCTCCCAACACCCGCTGCTCCATCATCTCCGAACCAAAAGCAAGGTCTTTCTAGCCCGCCGTCACGAGATAACAACCTCTCGACACAATTTCAGCGAACAAGCGTTGTGACTTATATCAGCGAGAACCCAAACCGGAGCAGCATGGCCAGCAGTTCGCACGACGGTGCTCTTTAATGACTACAGTTGAACGTCTCTCACCCTCTCTTCTACGGAGCAAATTCGGTGTCGGTGTTATTGTGGAATGCATTTACACAGATACCCCCTCTATGTCTCTCCATCACAACAGTTGCGAGGCTAGTATGATTTTCAAGGGCACCTTCGGTTGCCTTTTTACGTTTGTGTTTTCGCATTGCATGGTGTTATATGGGCATTAGGGTGGTACACTCTGCTTTGGATTGCGCGGCACACAAAAAAGTTCACTTGCTTGTTTTTCCTTCTAACTTCACTTCACTTCTTGGACATATTAGGTAAACCAAGATCAACGCTTGCTTTGTTTCCAAAAACGATGCAGCCCTCTTTGTACATTACATTACATTGACTTTATCCTGTACTGTGGTGGACGGTTGGCGAAAGAGGCGGCAGCCCCACAAGACCCTCCCACATGTACACGGCCCTATATCTTTATCAGGATACCGCATCATAGCATGTCTCTTCCCCACTCGTTCCCCTACTGCCACTTCTCCTATCACCCCTTTATCTTATACCCTTCAATCGGCATACTGCAGGTCCTGGCCGGCTTAACCTTGCAGTATTCAGGAGGTCGAGGTCCGCCGTCTACCGATGCACCATATATGTCGATGGGTTGGAGAGATACGACGCGTGTCAGCTATTCGCAGTTAGCAATAAGTCAACTCATGTAACGATAGGAAGAAACTCGGAACGCGCATACCATTTTCACCGCCTCGAGACCTTCATTCCGGGCTGCGCGGTGCCGGTGGTGCATGTGGCGGAGTTGGAGCGCTGCAATGGCGAGACCGATGATGGCGAGCAAGGTACCGAGGACGCCGAAGATGAGGGTGAGGGTTGGTGGGTCTTGGGCGGTTGGGGAGGGCATGGTAGTGGGTGGTATGGTGGTGGTGATGTTGCTAGTGATGGTGGTGTTGGGGTCGGGCATTTCGACATACACATGTGAATATGGAAAGGTTCGGCAAGGTTTGAAAATGTGAGACGAGGAAAACTGGTGCTAATGAAGAAAAGAAAACCAGCGAGAGTTGAAATCAGTCTTATATCTTGGTTCGAAGGTTTGGCCTGTCGGTTTAAGGCCAACGTTCTCTGTGCGGCAATCCCAATCCCTCGAATGCGTGGCGCAGGCTTGGCATTAGACATTGACAAAGTGCGATATCTGCGATGTGGATGAAGTACGACAACTACGATGTGGATGAAGTGCGACAGCTGCGATATCGAATCAGAGTGAGCGAACAGAAGCGCAAGCTCAGCGCCGGATACGGTGGATGGGCCTGTGCTGGCGTGTTGCTAGCGTGCAGGGCACGCTTGATCCCTGGCTTGTCTGGCTGGTAGCGACATTTTGCATGTATCATGGTGGCTAACGGCAAAAAAGGCTACTAGGCAATGAGCGGAAGTGCGGTTGTTGGATACCGTATGTGGCTTGACCGGTCAGCTAGAGTTGAACGTTCGATAAAGTGCGATGCCGGTTGGTGGGACTCGCAGCGGACGGGCAGGGCGCTCGCAGTGAGCAGGCGGGTACGACATACAGTGAGGAGCGATAGGCTCAGTTTCCATGTGAGAATATCCCCTGGGGAAATGTCCGCTAACTAGACGACATGTTCACGGCGCCTAACCTGTACCGATGATTGGGTTTGAGCCTTGTTCCGCAGAGCTCAAAGCCTGAGGCGAAGCCTGCATGAAGATGATCCTCCCCGCAATTTATTGCAGTTCGTCGCATCTCATTTTTGTCGCACTTCTTCGCAGTCTGTCGCAATCTTTCGCACTACATTACACGATCGGCTGTTCCGAAGCTGTCAGTCACATGTTGGCCGAACAGCAATGTCCACAACCACTCATGGAATCGACCGGCATGAGTCGGTTCAGAGAAAGAGAAAGCTAGCTATGGTCAAGTGCGAGAGATGCCGGTTGGACAAGCAGAAGGTACGGGAGCGCAATTACACATCGAAAAGTGATGAACTGACTTTGAAACAGTGCTTACCCATCCATCGAGCTTGGCCGAACAAATGCAATCGTTGCGTTGAGAAAGATTTTCCTTGCTCAGAAGGACAGCGCGTAGAGAGGAACAAGAAGCCAAAACTGGACCAAGAACAAGAAGCAAGAGGCAGTCCCCGGGATCGAGCAGACGACGAAAATTCGCGTTTCCACGAAACACTTAAGAAATGGTCGACACTTACCAGCTTCCACAAAATGATGGATCAAGCTATGCAACGATTCGATTCGATCAGACGCGAAATGATCAAAGACTTTCTGGATAAATGGAACACTGAATCTGACTTCGCCAAAGCCTTCAACAGGAGTGAAGGCCGTCGCCTGCTCCTCTTTTACGAAAAGCTGGAAAAAACGCTCGCTCACACCACGGCTGAGATTTTTACCTCAAAAGTTCCCAAAGCATATTGCGCTAGTGGTCTTGTAGCTGAGCTCGTCGGACATGGTACCCCGATACTTTCCTGGCAAACACAGTGTCCGATCTGCTGCGATACAGGTGACGACATTCGCCTCCATGCCTTGGCCGACAGTGGGAACTCTTGCGGAGAGTATCTTTTACGACAGAGTCGGCTCGACCGACATCTTGGAGGCAAGCATTGCGGGGATGATGCATCCGCACGACTTAAGAAAGAGCTGTTTGAGCTATCTAAGCAGGCCCCGATAGTTGAAAGTATGATCAACACTGTTCTTAAAGATATGAACTTGCTGAACTCCGTTCCCACGACAGCAAAAGGCAACAAGAGCATCAGCAATTTTATGTTCCGGTCGGACGAGATCTGCTACCAAATGTGGCTTCATTTCTGGATGGAAGGTGATTGCTTAGGGCGAACAGGTCTACACCAGTATCTAGATTCGATATCGAAGTATGACGAAGAAGATGTGAAATGCCTCCAAACCGATTATCCCAATTTTTACCTCGACTCGCAAGACCTCCTTGGCCGTTCAGCCTTGCATATCGCTTGTCAGCGGGGATGGGTAGACGGGGTTAGGGTCATGCTATGCCAAGGTGCGAATTATTGGCTCAAAACTATCTACGGAAGCACACCCCTTCACTACGCCGCGGCGGTCGGCTCCAGCTCGATTTGCAGAATGTTACTAGCTAAAGCTGAGCGGTTTCATGGATTCAGTTTTCAGGACACTGATTGTCTAGGGAGGACACCACTCTACTACGCCATCAACTCTCATAACATCGACCTCATCTTACTATTGTTTCACCCCAGTCTCTACCATACTCAAGTGGCTTCGGAGCTTTCGCCGTTGGTTCAAGCCATCTCACTAGGCAAGGAGGAGACTGTCCTGGTGTTGTTAGACCTCGGTGCCTACTCTGTCGCCGAGGACGAGGCCGGTGTTTATGAGGCTCAATATAAGGATCTTAGCAACAAAAGTCAAATACAGGAACTGATCGAGAAGGCGAGGACCTTTCGTTAGATTGGAAGATCGTACCCTTTAAGTAGGGAAGTCGAAGAGATTATACCTTGACTTTGGTCAAGCCAGTCATAGCACCAAATAGACGGACTGTAAATACTCTTGTCTTATCATCTGTTATCATCTGTCGCAGGTGTCTTCCCATCAAGCCATAGGATAAAGGGACTAAGCTTACTTACGATTACATTCTAATTATTACCTTCTGCATAAATGATGCGTACACAGTTAACAAACCAGAAAATACGTATCTACGCAAACTAGACGAATACGTCTAGTAGACGATTTTAACTATGAACTGGGCCCTACTTAATAGGCCCTTGTTTAGCTGCGTCTAATATAGACTTGCTTCATGGTATGCATGGCCGCTAAGGAGTTAAGTAAGCTAGCCGACACTGATGCGAGCCACCCACTGATGCGAGCCATCTGCCAGGGATCAGCCACCCCTTGAAAAATCAATGTAATT
>ML976981.1:321891-533103 GCA_010015675.1 Byssothecium circinans | reverse complement strand
AAACTCCTCTTGTTGTGGAGTTAATCGTTGCTGGTATACGTGGCTGTTTTGGTTGCTCTGCCTGCCGCGCATGCGGGCAGAGAGCGTGGCTCGAGGGATACCGTACGCCTTTGCAGCAGCTCGTTGACTGGTAAAAACACCAGCATCAAGATCACTAATAGCTGCTTGAATAGTTGCTTCACGGTTGTCCATTTTAATCGAGTGGGTGGAGAGAAAATACGTGTTTTGATGAGAGCCTGAGTTCTGGGCGGATGGCTCGGAACAGTGGGTGGCTCGCATCAGTGTCGGCTAGCTTAACCGTTATTTTATTGGATCCCTGCTCTGCCCGCCAGCTCCTGCGCTGCTTCTTGGCGCCTGCCGCTGCCCCACTTGCCTGCTGCTACGCGAGAGCCAGGCCGTATACAAGCCTACGGGCTGAGGCGCAGACTTAGGTCTCTCCTCGGACGATGCTTCCTTCGCACTTCATCGCATCTCGTCGCAGCTCATCGCAAGAACTTTACCAACGTCGTTCTCCCACCTTGCACCACACGGCAATGTCGTCAGCCGCTCCCACACTCAATCATGATCAGCCGACTCGTCCGCAAAAGAGGAAGCTGGCCCTTGTGAAATGCGAAAGGTGCCGATTGGATAAACAAAAGGTGCGTGAGCATTTGCCTTTGAGACACACTCTGGCGTGGCGGAAAGATTAGGATGTAAGTAATACTGTGAAATTATCCAAGGGGGATACAGCGCCCAATACATCACCTAGAGGACGAGCTCTTACTGTCGCGAGAGTGAGGTTGGGTAGCTGCGTCCCATGCCACTTTCCCTGCTGCGCGAGCGCCATGTTTATTCCAGCATGAAGCGTATCTCGGAATTCAGAGCTGGTGTTATTGTTAGCATATAGACTAATTCCAAGCAGTGTTTACCAGTCGACCGAGCCTGGCCAGCCAAATGCAATCGCTGCACCGAGAAAGACTTTACCTGCTCTGAAGGCAGAAGGATAGAACGTAGAACCAAACACCTCGTCTCCACAGCTCCCATTCCCTCCACAAGCAACCATCTCGACAAGAATGAAACTCCAATCACATCTAAGATCCAACTAATGCTCAAGCAAAGAGCAACTCTACTAAGCTACCAAAAACTCATGGACATGGCGATACGCCGCCTCGCCACCCTCAAGTTTGATACCATCAAACCCTTCCTCACCAACTCCCCTAACGCGCAAGAAGAATTCGAAAAAGCGCTCCGCGGCTCTCCATGCGTTCTATTCGACATCTTCTACAATGAATTAGAAGCCACAATCTCAAAACTCACCGCAGATCTCCTCACCACCTCCCACACCACAATCTCCCTCAGCTCCACCATCACCACCGACCTAATCAGCCAAACCACACCCACCTTCCTCTGGCAAACCAGCTGTCCCATCTGCTTCGACACCGGCGACTCTGCATCCCTTCAAGCCCTCGCAGAAAACGGCAACGCGACCGGCGAGTACGTCGTGCGCCTCAGCCGCATCGCCCGCCATCTCAGCGGCCGCCGGCACTGGGAAGCCGACGCGCCTGAATTTTTAGACCTCGAGCTCCGCCGCATCAGCGCGCTGTCCTTTGAGGTGGAATCCGTCGTCACTGCTACCCTCAAAGAGCTAGATATCTTCGACTGCTTACCGGCGCTCTCGCAAAGCAATCTTATCTTCCACCCCGATGAGATTAATTACGAGATGTGGCTGCACGAGAAATCCGAGAGAGACTGCCTCGGTCGAACGGGGTTGCATCAATACCTCGACACCCTGCGCGGTCACTATCCAAATAACTTCAAACAAATCCTCGCGTTGCTGTCGACCGACTACATCAACCAGCAGGATATCCTCGGACGCACGGCGTTGCATATTGCGTGCCAGAAGGGCTGGGAAGAGGTCGTGAGGCTTCTCCTCGAGAAAGGCGCGGATAGGATGGTGAAGACGGTGTTTGGGAGTTTGCCACTGCATTATGCGGCGGTGGGTAGCAGGAGAGATATTTATTGGTTGTTGATGCAGAAGGGAGTGGAAGAGTATGAGGGTCAGGGGAGGGATTGCAGGGGGTTGGAGGCGGGGGATTATCGTCCTGGGTTGTGAAGACTTGCGAAAACTCCCTAGGTACAAAGTACGTTGAACCCTTCACGTGGCTCTAAAACTTTAGACTTTCCTGTCTTAGAATCGAGATGAAGCGTACCCTCCTATACTTAGGGGCTGGGGGATTAGGAGAGGGCGTTGGAGGTTGGGGGTCTGTGGGTGCCTGTGGGTTCCTTTGTGCGATGGGGATGGGGTGTAGGAGTATTTGGTCATTGGGGCGAGTGAGCTGGATAGTCTGAGGCTTCTCTTGTGCTTTTACTTGCGGGAGCTGGTTTGCGAGCGGATCTAGCGGATAGGTAAGCTTGGGTATAGGATTTGTACTTTAAGTAAGAACGGTGGATTCCGAATATGGGTATGATATCTCAACTTTGATCGTATGCTTCGACAGTTTGGAACGTTAATAGCGGTGGGGTGGGACTGCATTCTCCATATTCATACGCCAGCGCTTCATGCTGCCCTGACCTTCACCCCAACAAAGCCACCGCACCAACCTCACCTCACATGCGCCAGCACTTCCGCTTCCTGCATGTGGACCTTCACCGCCTACAAATCACTACACTATTCTAACTGACCTCATGGTCTTAAACTCTTCCTCAACTGCAGCTCGCGAAGAGCCAGACAAGTCAATGAAAAGATAGAAGAAGAAGAGTGCCGAACACATCGAGTAAAAAGAGAGAAGAAGGGTCTAAGCGGTTAGCAACGAGCGCCTACAAAGACAGGCACCCGCACGTCCATGAATACAGCCGACATCCCCACACTGCAGCCGGATCAAATTCGAGCAAATTGAAAGCCAAGGACCTTTCGGCCTGTCAGAGCCAGACGAACAAACCAAAGCAGTTCGAAGTCCAAACTCAATATCTGTAGGCATCTCCCATCCCGCATCAGGCACCTGGCTCGGCACTAGGCCTTCAGCAAAAGATGGTAGGGAGTCCGTCAAGAGACACCCCGCTCAAGAAAACGTCGTCACTGGGTGGGCATGTCGCCCCTCAGGCCGCTCGTGCGCGTCTTTACCAGAGAGAGTCCGGCTCCTCGCCCTAAGACCTGAGATCATTCGCATTCCGACCCCAGAGGGAATTGTCGTACCGCCAGTGAGCCGAAGCTATCACTCCATCACCGCCGGAGTACCTGCAACGTGGCGAACCACAGCCATGGACCTTGCGGCCTGTTAGAAGCGCGGGCCCTCGCTCTATATCTGGTGGCATCTGCTCCGAGCGTCGAAGTGTCACGGCTGTCCGCGAAGGTTGAGCTTGGAGGGGGACAGTCGGACAGTCCCTGCAGGCTCCAGAAGTGAGGTGCGGCTGGTGACTCCGGTTGCGGGACGTACGGATGTAGAAAGGAAGGAGGGAGGACGATGTGCTCGTTGAGGGAGGAGGTGGGAGGGAGGGTGCCGAAGGCAAAAGAAGAAATGAGTGTGAACGAGGGGAAGTGGGCTGGACGGGCGGGCGCCCGGTTTATATAGTCTGCTAGCGCGGCCGTGGACGCGACTTTGACTCAGCCTGCTTGGCAAATTTAGGACTGTGAGTGACCGTAAGCGAGGCTTTATCAATTTTCAGTGACGTCAGGCGTGGTGCTCGTCCGTGGTGAAGGTGAGTTCGACAAGTTTGTTTAGAGGCCGACACTGCGGAGAGGTTGAGACCAACGTCGAGATTTAGTGCACTCAGGCTGTACCTGTGATTCTAGCAAAGCCATATTCAAAGCCATTTGCCAATTCTGACCTCGCTCTGGACAGTTGTGTATTCCCGCGAATAAATGGCTCTTCTGTTTCCAAGTCTTGGCAAGATGCTTTTGCCCACCAAGCTGCTCCCCTCCCCTATTGTATCGAGCTTCCTTACCACCCCTTGTTGTAATTGAGCTTCTTGCCATCCTCCTCAACCCCCAAAAAGACATGAGCGTCGTCCAGTCCAGACGCCCCATGGCATGCCCGTCGCTGTGATTTGAGAACACGCAAGATAGTACAAGGGCTTGACCTCGTAATAAAGTACTAGTTGCTGTATTCCTCTTAGATACGTTTTACGGAGAATCTCCTTGTGCTACTTCTCTAGACATGTGTCTGCACTGAGAGCCTTGCGTCCCACCTTTTCCGCTGCACGAGAGTTTGCGAGCAGCTGCATCCTTCCGTCGATTGATCAGCTGTTCGAAAAGTGGCATATGAAGTTACTAGCATCCCCCTTCGACCCGGGTTCATGTTTGTCGAGTCGTCTCTCGTACTCTAGGCTTGTATGTGCAAAGTTGACACCTTGGGGCTTGATCCTCAGCTAAGAGGAGACTGCAGGTATGATCTCCCCGTTGAGAGAAGCGCCAATGGAGAGATGATAATCAGGCATGTCGGGGGTTACTCCAAGGCCTTTGATGAAGTGCCAGGAATTCAGTCAGATCTTCATCTATGCCGAAGAGGTCGACGGCCATATTGTAAATGTCCCAAGCGGTCACGCTCTCCGCTAGATCTCTTCATTATCGTTGTGAAGTGAAGATATCTTTGCATAACTAAAGAGATAGAAAGATAAATAGGTATTGTGTCTTGAAGGTATTTCGACTTAGTGTTGATGTGTTGGTAGCTTGGATTCCAGAAAACTACGGACATGTATTGGCCCCAATGTGTGCCGTTTTTACACACGACTGAAATCCACCTAGCCGCCCTACAATACGTTGAGGAAGGTGTGATGCCATTCACAAGACATCCAACGTTCCCCATCCCCCCCACATAGGTACTCATCCCAGCAAGCCTAACATCACACTCCCCACCCCAACAGCCACACTCCCATACCCCCAATGATTCCACTCGCCAGATCCCGCAACACTCTTAACCACATACCCATCGCCCAACGCACAGAGCCCCAGCGCTAGCACATTAATCCCCGCAACCTTCCTGTTACCCGCCCACGTGGCGGCCCAAATCGAGATGCCCATGTACAGATCCTTGAAGCCGTAGAGAACCATGATGGCATCGATGAGCGGGAGTTCAAAAGTCGGTGCGGCAAAGCCGAAGTTGGAGAAGGCGGAGCGCGGGGCGAGGACGTAGTCTTGGAGGTGGTTAGCTGTGAAGGGGAGAGAGAAACGGGGGAAGACGTACGGACTCCGAATCCAAAGGTCACGGTGCCTAGGAAGGTGGATAGGTAGGGGAGGATGCGGGAGTCGGAAAGCGCCATTGTTGCTACCATGGTACGATTGAGGTTTGCAGTGGAATGAAAGGTAGTTCGGCGTTGTGGCGAATGAATTAGGATTTGATATTTTGTTATGTGAGATCAAGTTGAGGATGGTGTGTGAATTGTGGGCACTCTGATTGACGGTTAAGAATGCAAGCAGAGCCCACTTTTATGTACCATCAGCGGAACACGAACTCACGGGACCGCGTGCTCCGAGTGCGCCGTCCCGCTAATCTCCCATTGGCGGCCTTGAAGGATCGGATGTTGAAGGGCGCAAGGGCGGACGTGTTTTGGGGGCTAATGGATCGCTTGGTTGGTGCTGGCATTGGTGGGGGCAGGGCCGGGGCGGGGATTGGATAGCTCCTTCGTGGAGTCTGAACAGGACGTTGAACATCAACTAATATGAAAGGTAAATGACGTTGTATGTACCTTCAAAAGAGCTTCGCACAGTTTGCAAAGGACTGTAGACGCCGTTTTCACGTCTTTCTACACGTGCATCTCATGCCTTTCCCAAAGAGCGACCACCTTGTCGCCGTAACCTTGCTCGTCCTACACACGCCCATTCCCGTTCCCTCAATCATCTCAATGCCTGCATTGCACACCCATATCCCAAAACTCGTAGCTCATTCTCATGGCTCATAGCTCATCCCTAATGCCTGCGCCCTCCAAATCAGGCATACTCATAATCTTGACGACTAAGCTTGTCCACCCTGTAAAATGCTGTGTACGCTGCCCCTTCCCAGTTTCAGGATTATATTGTTCCCAAGCAAAGCCCGTTTCTTTCCAAGAATTATACACGGTATTGACGAGGTTTTTGCGCAGAGCAGTGTAGAGTCTTTTAGCTTTAGCTTGATGGGGCCCTTTTTGTTGGGCGACACTCTGTGGCACAGGTTAGCGATTGTCCAGGAAAGGTGGAATGAGAGAACGCTTACAAGAAGCTGCTGAACAGCAAGATAATTCATGTTTATCCAAATCGGACCACGCCAGTAATCTTCTTCCGTGTGATAGTATTCACTGCTCTTGCTGAGGCTGCGCAACCCATATTCGCTCCAGAGTTCCTCCTCATCGGCAATGAGATCAAGAATGGGGCCGAGCTTTTTGCTGTCTTTGTCGACAAGCCCAGTCAAGAATGGAAAGAGGGTGATGTATCCTTTGTGGCAGACATGCTTGTTCTCCTCATAGTCATCGATTGTGGCATCGCAGTACGCCTTCTGCGGCTCACTCCAATGCAAGTCGTCAATGTTCTTGACGATGGCTTCTTCGTACTTGGCGAACTCGGCAGCATCGTCTTTCTCATCGAGGTAGACTGCAATACGGCGGATAGATTTCGTCATCATACCGACCCAGCTGATGAGGTCGAGATGCAGCTCTCCCGGGTGCGGTGGCTGAGCGCGTGGGTAGTCATCTAAGCCAGAGGTGAGGATGTGTTGCGGCGTGCGTCCCCTCCAACGATAACCTTCTTTAGTCGAGAAAGCCTCACGATCGTAGCTTTTAATATCCCCAGCTTGCGTCTTGCGGAACCAGAAGTAGTGCCTCTTGAGCAACGGATACAGCGTCTTCAAGTACTGCAACGCCGCCTCCCTGTTGGCGAGCTGCATGAAATACGACTTCTCTGCAAGGACTCTCTGGTTGCTTGTATCAGTCTTGACAGCATCGAGCTTATCAAGGAAGGAGGTGATAACCATGAAAAGCGTGGGCGGGTTCGCGTAGTGCGGGTACTGAACCTGGAACTCTTGCGGTACTTTGCTGCGAGCTTCGGCTCCCAAGATCTGCTCGCGGCCAATCCAGCCATCTTCATCCATGAGGTTAAACCAGCTCTTGATGATGTCGAGAGTGAGGTCAGCATCCCAGTCGATAACGGGCAACAGATGGAAGCCCTCATCCCACAAGAATCCGCGTGGGAAGAATGGGCGAGACGGGATGCTGGTGAAGAGCTCAGAAGGCCCCTCCAACTGCGCAGCGTTGTTACTTCGCGCTTCGGCAGCATCTTCCCAGAAGCCTTCGTTATCCTCTTCATACGCTGGGTCGTAAGAGCGGTCAACCCGTGAGTCGCCGTAGAAGTAGCCAATACCCCCAATCAAGTTTGAGAAAAGCGATTTGGAGAACTCCTCATATCGCTCCTTTAAGAACGGAGGCTGCGGTTTGAAAATCTCAGTGAAGCGTGTGGAGAAGCTTGACGTAACCGACTTGATCTGCTGCGTAAGATCCGCTGAACTGATGGGCGTCGGCGCAGAGGCAGACGAAAACAAGATATCGAATTCAAAAGCGCCTTCAAAGACCTTCTGAATGAGGTGTACATTCCCCCGTCCAGGCTGGTGTTTGATTGTGTAGGCCTGCGCAGGTGGCGGCGGGTTCTCTTCGCCATACTTCTGCATCAACTGGTCAATCTCGCTCTTCAGCTGCGAAAACAGCACCGCCTTCGCCTGCCATAACGCCTCATCTGGAACCTGCCCACTGTGTACGATCGTGCGATCGAGCGGCTTCTCCTGGTAGCTCGGATGTCCAGTCTGCGGGTGATCGCCCTTGCCTTCCGTGATCTTGATCTCGAATTCACCCAGCTCGACAGTCCGTCCCCTCAACACGACATCGCCTTCAGCACCCGTCTCTTCAGCGTCACCTTGGGACTCTAAAACGCCAAGTCCTTCTAGTGTGTGGTACCATACAACTGTAGTCTTGAGGTCAGGCGAAGCATCCTCGCGTGGAGTTCCCTTGATCCTAGCCCCCCAGCTACCGCCATGCTGACCACCGGGAAACTTGATGAACTCGGTCGTGATGTCGATGTGGTTCGCAGGGTCGTGGATCGTCTGCCGGCCGCCGCTTCGTACATCGTACTCGTCCCAGCCATAGCCATCGAGCTCATGTTGCTCGCAAGTATGTCGAAAGGCTGTAATCGTTTGTTAGTCAGCCTTCAAAAGTTGCAGTGGCTGATAGATGCAATTGCATCCCAACGCTCGTCACTAAAGGCAATGGATTTATTAGAAGGTCGAGCACTTACTATTCTGCACAGTATGATCTTCCACCCGCGTCCACAGAAGCCCACCCATCAAGCTCTTGGGTATCCTGGGCCTAACACCGAAATACAGATTCGGCCGGTACGGTCCCCATAGCAAGCTCTCGTTGCTCGCCTTCTCGATCTCAGCGACCTGCGCGCTCACAATTGACGGTTGAGCAATGAGAGCGAGGAATGCGCCCTTCAAAAGGCCATTGCCTCGTCTAGAGTTTCGCGCCATGATGTAGTATCTGGCCCGTCAGAGTTGGAGCTTGCGTAGCCGAAGCTGGGGGTTTTGGACACATTGCGCGGCAAAGAGCGGGGGTGCTAGCCGCATTTGGGACGACATCACGTTTGAGGTAGCAAAACTTGCGAAGGGTAGTTTGGAAGATGAACATATAGACATTTCCATTTATTGATGTGCTTTCTACGACTTTGGTCGCATTAGAGCCGCTGATTATTCCACACATGCATCGAGGAGTACAGCCTCCACCTTGTACGAAGGGATATGCAATCTCCCTCTGAAGTCGAACGTTAACCCTCAGAAATGCCAACGCTTGGATATGAACATGTTGAAGAGAAAGAAAGAGAGACATACCGTAGTCAAAGCGAGTGGACGCACAAGTAGACTTGCAGAGGCTTCAGGCAGAACTTGCCCTTCGGCCGTCCAGATGTCCCTAGCGATACCGATACCAGCTCTACTCCTCCTCGTAGGCGTCTCTCGCCGCATGGTCTCGTGTTTGGTTGTTCCCATGGAGCCAGGCTGACGAGCTTCTATCGTCAGTTAATGCCAGTCTCGTAAAGATCGTGTCTCCCTCATCCTCTACCCGGTGACAGCGGCCTGTTGAATCCACCCTGGCGATTCATGTACTGCCTAGCCTCCATCTTCTTATCCTTCCTGACACCAAAGTTCAGCTCGTTTCCCGGCACCTTCGTATTCTTCGTGCTCTTGAACCTCCCAAATCCCATGACTTTGTACATATCCCACGTCTCGTCGTCCATGCCCTCAGGCCTCTCCCTCTTCGGCTTGTCCTCCTCCATGGGCTCATCTTTGGGTTCTGTGACAGGAGGCGCAGTGCTGCGTGAGGAGCGAAAGTCTTTGCGAGGGCCTGAAGGCGCACCGTGTGGTCCTCGAGGAGCATCGCGAGGATGGCGGGAGTCGCGGTCGCGATCACGGTGGCTGCCTCGGTGGCCGCCTCTGTCATCACGGTCGCGGCGCATGGGGGAGCGCGAGCGGTAGCGATTGCGCTGGCCTCCTCCACCCCGGTCGCGTCGTGGGCTTCGTGAACGGTTGCGCCTGTCGTCTGACGGTTTTCCGCGGTCGCGTCCTGCGTCCCGCGGGTCGTTGACGTCGAGATCACGGTCTTCGTAGCGTCCTCTGCCGTTGTTCGCCATGTTGGATTGATTGTGGTTGGTGTGGGTGTGTCGAGATGCGGACCTGGTTGCGCGAGGCGCAAATGTTCAATGATGGCACCTGAGATGCCAAGATCCGATCACGTGCAGAGCGCCTCACCTGCACCTCAAGGGCGCCTGGTCCTCCGCGCAGATACTCAACTTTTGAACTTGAGAATAAATTTTATCGTGCTTTCGGTAGAATGGAGAACTTCCCGCAGATACATTGTCTCTTTTCCTCTTACTTGAGCTTGGATGCCCAACATCTGCTACCTAGGTAATGGTTTCCACTGCATATGACCTGCCTGAAAAATTATCGAAAAATATTACCTTGCACATATATCCATGCTACATCGGTTTTCACCCTACATCAGACAGCCTCCAACCCTTGTAAGCCCCTAGCGTCATAGCTACATGTGTGTTTCTACTTTAGCATTACAGTACTAAGACATGATTTTGGCAACACTTTAGCAGCCCAAATTGTGGAAAACGTTGCAAACTTTTCGATACGTAATCGTACGATGCGGATGACATGCGCATCATGGTAACTTCTCCCATATTCCAAGTATAATCCTCCTTCTTCTTCGAAGTCCATGTTTCATCCTTGGGGCAAGGCTCTAGTCTTGATTTGCGCTCAACTTACTCAAATCTATCTTGCTAGTGACGCTGTCTTAAATGTAGATTCAGACTTCAGCTAAAGGCCCGTGCTGTTCCTTTGCAACAGACTGGCACCACATAAGTCAGCAGCAATCGCATTCAAATCGTCTCAGAAATGAGGCGTGTGCATTTAGTTAAGGAAAGCGGGTTGATAAGAGGAAGGAATCGAAACACATCAAATCGGCCATTACAATGGATTCAGCCAATGTTTGCAAGTTTAACGAATAGTCTTCTTGATTGTGTGCATGACTCTGATCGCTCGAGTGTATTAAGGTGAGTTTCGGGAAATCCCATTGCCTCATTAAAGAAGCACGACGTCAAGACGGAAAAATATTCAAAAGAGCTAGGTGGTAGAACAAGCGGGAGGTTGTGGTCGCGATAAGCTCATCATACTTAAGATGACTAACGTACGCTAGCAAGGAACCTCGATCCATAAATCCACCACGCTCGACGTCAACGCTTCAAGAAATTCATGATTGCACATTAAACGTCAAGGAATCGAGTTCACCATGTTCGCCATAGCTGGGGCCAAGAGGTATGAATCAGCAGAAGTGAATCATTACAATCAAAATCAAAACTTACACCTTCACAGTGTTGGCCGCCATGAGCTTCTGTCCCCTCAAACGTCTCCTCGTTCCTCCCCCGACCCCGCCTTTACCGAGCTTATACGTTCACGAACCCACGAACAGTTTGACTTTAGAAACGTGGATACTACGATGGATAGTGCACAAGAGGAGATCATAGCGAGCGAAGACGAAGTGGAGCTAATATTGTTCGCCGCGCCAGCAAACACTCACCAATCCCACAAGATCCGACTCTCCTCTCCCGATGCGACGACTGCTGAGCCGGGCTTATTCTTGAAGAAGCCGAGCAGCTGTTATTTTGCGGACGAATTGACGAGCGAAAAGGAGACCAAATACAGTGCAGCAGCGTTGACGGGAGAAGAAGTTATGGACATGGCGAAGACACCGTGGCCAGGATGTGCCCTACCATGGAAGGTGCACACAATTACGGCGGCAGGGTTGAAGAAGGCTGTGCTAGTTGGACATCCCCCTGCCTTGGTCACGGTCGAAGAGACGGATCCTAGGCGGAGGCGTAAAGGCAAGAAAAGCCGGATTGCACTGAGGAAGAAGGTGCAGACCGTGAAGCAGAAGAATAAGGAAAGGTCCCGTCTAGCAAAGGACAAGGAAGAGGCTGAGCGTGAGAAGAGGACGCGTCGGAATCGTGAAAAGAAAGTCAAAAAGAAGGCGCGTGAAAAGGCGAAGAAATTGGGCAACGCGGATGCTGAGAATGCGGTCCCTCAAGCTACCCATGAGGACCATCTTGCTGGGCCGACGTGAACTGTAAATTTTAAACGACTGTCACGCGTTTCCTCGAACCGACGTCACCGTCGAAATTGTCGGACCTTAGTGTCAAGACCCTTGCCGCCGTTGACGTGGAGATACCTCTTCGCACCAACACTAAATTTGGAATTCGCCAGCTGCAATTGCGCACAACATACCGGCCCATTACATCCCATTGAAACTCGCTCGAGCTCGATCCGATTCCATCGCCATATCCGTCTCTAATCCACCATGGACGCGAATACCGATCCCCAGGCCATGGATGTCGACGATACTAATCAAGATGCTTTGAGTGCGGGGACTGTTGAAAAGGCAGGAACTAACTCCGGTACAGTCAACTTAGATGCAATTGATGCGCGAAGCGACGACTCAGAGGCATCCACTACGCGAGAGCACGATATGGAGATGACGCAAGAGGCCATGAGCGGTCACAGCCAGCCTGGAGACACTGCGAGCTCTTCTGGCTTGTCGACTGCCGAGACTGTATGTGTCACGCACCCGTATGAATGATCTTTGCTGACATCGCATCCTTGCCTTTAGATGAGTGACGCACAGTTCGGGACGACCCCGGCAAGCTTCAACGATGGAACCGCCGACGCGAACGCAGACGAATCGGCCTCTGCCATTTCTTCCGTTGATCTAACAGAGCTGGAGAGGCTGTACCTGACTTTGACGACCAAAATTGACGAACAAGCCCCCGTGTCCACGCAGCTGGAATGTGCCGAAGCCCTCGTTTTCGCCGGATTGTCGTACTACTTCCCGAAAGATCAAGGCTTTAGCGTAGAGCCCGCCGACTTGAGCAAGCTCGCAGGAAACGGCTGGAACTTCTGGCTGGTACCCGCAGGATACAGGCCATTTCCGAAGCAGAAGGGTGGTGGGCTGAGTGATCCAGAGCAGCCGTTTCTACCCGATGCAAAGGGACATCTACCTACCAACGTGCCGGACTATAAGGGTTACATCACCGAGAAGCAGCACCACATCCCGGCTCAACTCATCAAAGGCTTCCGCGTCGTCCGCAAGCAGAATGTCGAAGACAAAGATGGGCGCGTAGTCTCGGAGACGATCCCGCACACGTACCTCGCCATCATGATGGATGATCTCGCCACCTTCCCCAAGTGGGTTCCCGACTATCTGCAGAAGGGCGAACACCTCGTGTCGAACCCGCGTCATGATATCCTGCGTTACTCTCTCAGCGAGGAGGCCAAGATCAGCAAAGGCTATGGCATTGTCATGCTGGGTCCGCGTATTGAAGCCTACAACTTCAATTGGCAGGGTGTAAGGCAGGTCCCGGATACGGTCAGGTTGGATGTGTATGATTCGCGATGGAAGATCAGGAAGGAGGCTGACCCGGAGCCCTTTTCCCAGCTTGACGCCAAGGAGTGGATGGTGGACTTGCGGGATCCTAGCCACACTAGCTTGGAGCAGTTGGATGACTTGTTCACGAATCTGGCGGAGCGCGATGTGGAGTATCAGGATGGCAGCATCAGCCCGGGAGTCAAGGAGCCTTCTGCACAGGACGGATAAGCATTTGTCCATGATCGTGTCGGAGTCAATGCGGGCTTGGATTGGCGTATGATAGGCGCATACCTTGGAGCGCCTCTGTCGCGTGGTCAGTTGTGGTTGAGACTGCGACAAGGCACGTTGCTCGTGTGTTATGGGCGTGTGAGGGTTGGTTGGTGATTCTGCGCGTCCCTGCATGGTAACCATCAAACTTATGTAACAATACATGAAATTCCATACACCAGCTGGCCGATCTCCTATAAACATGAACAGTCTTTTTGGGCTGCTAACAACTGTCATATATCTCATCACATTTCCCATGCATCTTTTGACTCTCGCTATTTCATTTCTTACTGTCACTATAATACACCTCAACATTGTCCATCACCACTCAACCGAAGGAGAGCAGCTTGGTGGGAAAAAGCATCTTGTGTAGGACGAGTAGTATCCTCATTTAAGGCTGATTTTGAATCTTGAAGCAAGAGAACTACCAAAAATTGTCAGTGTACAATAAGCGCTAAACAAATCCTGTGCCATAAGAACAAGAAAGGATTATCTCCACCAGGTGTAGGTATAGTATTGTTACATGTTTTCGACGGAGATTTATGAGACTTCGACTTAGCACATGCAAATTGATTCGGAAGCTGTATCTGAGATCCTTCCGAGGGCGTATATGCGGCGGTTTTACAGCACTATGACACAAGATACAAGGTTGTGAAGGATTTTAGTCATCAATAGAAACATATCCAAGAGAGTGGAAGCGTATATATGAATGCACATGTAGTGTATCCATTAATACGCACACATATCCGTAGGTTCATAGGTGCTATGGACCCGTACGGGCGCCTTAGTGAGATTCTACATATGCGTACGCGACCTAAATCATCGTATATAGAACGATGATCTTGGCGCAGAAGACCGTTCTAAACCCTGACCTTCTTGTGACCCCCTTTAGAACATCTGCCGATTCCTCATCTCCACCGGCAGGAAAACCATGACCAAAGCAGAAAGCCAGATACCGCCCGCTCCAAGCCACAGAATCCCCGAGCTATTACTAGCGAGGTAGCTTTCCCCGGCAAATGGTGCCACAATACCAGCCAGCCTTCCAACACAAGACAGCATCCCACTGACACTGCCACGGTAGCTCGTGTCGAAGAGCTCGGGCGCTGACGCATACAGGACAGCGTTGAAGTATGTCTGCATGATGTACTCGAGTGCGTTGAGACCGACGTATCCTGCAGTCGATTTCACTTGCGTGTACATGGCCATGGAGAGGCCCTGGCAGATGGCGGAGAAGACGAGTGACCATTTTCGTCCGACGAGTGGCATTTGGACCGAGATCAACGCGAAGACGGCGCCGAGAATGCCAGGAGTGTAGATGATGACGTATTGCTGGTAGGTGTCGGCCACGGTGCCTTGGCCGCTCGAGACATTGTTTTTGAGTAGGATGATCGGTAGGAAAGCACCCGCGAGATTGAAGGACCAGTAATCACCCTGTGAAGTATTAGTGGACAGTTTTTCTGAAGTCTGATAGTGGGATCAGATGTCTTACCATATACGCAATTGCCAACAAAACGAAAATGAAGCATTGTAGATTGTTAGTAAAAATGCTCCTCAAGCGCTTAAACTCTTTCAGGAAACCTTTCCAAACGTTTGTCGCTGTCTCTGCACGTGTCTGCGTACCATTAGGCGCCACAGTACCCTCCAAAGACGGGCTGTCCATCTGATCGATTGCAGCAAACATCTCTAGAGTCAACTCAGGCGGCGGTGCTCTATTAAATTTCGCAATCTTGTGAAGAACCTCAATAGCTGCGGCCTCTCGACCTCTACTCAATAGAAACTTCGGCGACTCGTAAAAGTGGAAGACGAAGTACCGGAGGAAGAAGACCGTCAAGGTCATGGCGCCCAGAACGATGACTTCGTAGCGCCAACCCATGTTGCTGGAGACGGTGCAACATGCTTCTCCGGGGCCAGTGGCTTTGCAGGAAGGAAGCTCAACGTCGCATCGCCATTTCGCGGCGGTACCGTAGGCGATTCCAGATGCGACTACAACGCCGATAGGCTGCCACATAGACAGGAGTGAGACAAGGAAGCGCCGGCTCTGAGGGAGGAACTCAAGCGCGATGGTGGCATCGATTGGTATGTTTCCGCCTAGACCAAGAGATGCAAGGAAATAGATACCGCAGATAGCGGCATAATTGTACTTGGGAGCGGCCTGCGATTTATCGGTCAGTAAAGAATAAGGGACAAAACTAAGGACCTACCAAAAGAAGCCCAAAGATCGAGGTGATCAAACACGTGAGATTAAACGCCCATTTCCTCCCAATGATATCAACCAGCAAGCCAAAGCTCAACGCACCAACGGCCAATCCCGCATTCGCGCACGCAAAAAGCGCCCCAGTATCCCCCGGCGCAACATTCATCTCTTGATACACCGCAGTCGAAATCAAGCCCACGCCTTGTGACCATGCAAGGTCAAGAAAATAGCCGAATCCGCATAGAAACCAGATACATATCTGGTACCTTCCAAGTCCAAATTTGTCAATCTCAGCATTAATGAGAGCAGCCTTTTTCTCAAACTTGGTGAGCGGGTTTGCGGCCGTGCCTCTAAGAATGGCGCCTAGGGAGAGGTTGGGCGATGAAATGGTTTCGAGCTCATTGTAGATGGGAATTTGTACATCAGAATCCGACTTCTGAACGGCCTCGTTATCCTTTGTATCTGCGCGCCCCCGGTCATTGTTAGCGCGGGTTGCCATTGCAAGGCGTTGTCAAGTGACTTCGTGTTTTGATATGGAAGCAAAATGCTGCTGGACCGGGGACCCGGATGGTTTTGTGCGGAGAACCTAGGAAATGAGCGTGCCGTCACTGGTGCCGCCGTCATTAATTCAATGTCCGTAGAGCACAGTCTAGCCGATAAGGAATTGCAGGTACAAAGTTCTTGGTCCAAACCGTGTTCGTGGCGTTGTCCAATTAAATCTTCGAGGCGTGATCTTCTAGGTCTAATTTGGCAGGTGAAGTAAGCACCACATGATATGTATGACGACATGCAAAATTGTAACAGTACTACCGGGTACTGTGTGCCGACTTGACCTTCAAGGTGAGGAACGTTTTAGTTGGTGCCGGTTTTTTGCAGGTACACAGTCGTAAACCAACAGAGTCGATAGAGACCCTTTTCCAGATGCACACACACAATATCTGTCTCTTTCTATTCCTCTCGCACACTCTCACCCTCACTCACACTCACACATTATTTCTCTCTGTCAGATTTTGGCCCATACTCTTGCATCTCACCGCACCTACCTCTTCATCTTGTCTACATACTACGCCGCGATTTTAAGATGGATCCCGCCAAGGCCCAAAGTGGAAGAATGGCATGCTCAACTTTGGGAAGCAGTTGGTGCAAGAGAACTTGAGTCCGTGCGTGACGACATTGACGCCATTTTCGAAAATCCAAAATACCTTGTGTATTGTATTTTCGTCCTTGGTCTTCACAAGATGGGGGATGATCTGAGAAAAGAAGTCGCGATAGATATCCTGGGGGTTGCCTCGGACGTGGTGGCTCTAAGAGATGAGAGGAACGCGGAGCTTCCGAAATGGGAGTGGAGGCACTGAAGCATGGGACCACTGGAAGCTTTTCATTCATGCCTGTGCTAGATTTCGGTGACAGCGTTTTGAAGTCAATACATTCGTAGTTAGTTAGAGAGACAGAAAGCTACCTGTGTATTGTGGTTTGAGGCTATCGAGGCTTAGTGTAGATATATTGTCAGTTTTGTGAAAACTACGGCACTGGCCACCATGTACATACAGTACACGTGATTGGACTTCTTCTTGCTTGCATATGGTACATATGTACACAAGATACAAAGATCAAAGACGAGCCAAAGGCCCATCGGCCCTAAAAACGCCCAGAGAAGATCTACTTATATCAGCCACCGAAGTGCATCCCGTCAACTGCATGCACCTCTTGAACTCCGCATATAGGATATCCAGGGCCTTCGTCACGCCTGCTTCGCCATCATACTACACAAGCATACACATTAGCACATCGCCCAAACGCCTCTCTCCCCACAATGAAGAAACATCATAATTAACTTACCGCCAAACCCCAAATCACCGGCCGACCAACCCAGCAGCACTCAGCCCCCAATGCCAATGCCTTGAAAATATCTGTCCCACTCCTAATCCCACCATCAATATGCACTCTCAATTTCCCCCCAGCAGCTTTCACACACTCCTCCAGCACATCAATAGTAGCAGGCGTCCCATCCAACTGCCTCCCACCATGATTACTCACAACAACGCCCTCGCACCCAAACTCTTTCGCGAGAACCACATCCTCAGCCGTCAAAACGCCCTTGATCCAAATCTCCATGCCCGTCACACTTCTCAGCCACGGAACCTCCCTCGCCCAGGAATGATCATCGGCATTGAAAGACGTGAAAGCCTCGTCATGAGTCGAGGAGCGAATCTCCTCGGAAGTCCATTCTATCATGGGGAATGCAAACCCTTCGGGGGTACGGAAGTCGTTGCGGTGCTCGTTGTATCGCACGCCTAGGACTGGACTATCGGCTGTTAGGAAGATGGCCTTGCAGCCTGCTTTTTCGGCTCTTTGGAGGATGCGCTGTTGTCTGGCTCGGTCTTTCATCGTGTAGAGTTGCATGCAGTGCGCTATCTTACTGCCTGTTCCTTTTTGTTCGAGGTTCGAGGCCTTGACGATCTCTTCGATGGAGTAGTTCGCGAAGGAAGACACACCCATGTGAATATTTCGTTTTGCGCAGGCGCGACTTGTAGCTAAGTCGCCATCCGGATGCGCCATGGCTTGGAGTCCGGTGGGCGAGACACAGAGCGGGAAATCGATGCTATGGCCAAAGACAGTGGTTTTGGTGTTGGCTTTGGAGACGTCGCGGAGGACGCGTGGTCGGACTCGGTATTTGGTGTATGCGGTGGTGTTTTCATGGACGGTGAGTTGGTCGGTGGAACCGGAATTGTAGAAGTCTATCGGTGTAAGGTTGCAGTTTAGTGGGCAATTCGTGGAGTTGGTGGGGGTAAAAGGTGAATTTGGTGTATAATAAGAAATTTAGATTACCTCTTGCACTTTCAGGGAGCTTGGCTGATCCTGCGGCTTGGAGGTCCGGGATACTGAGGATGATCTCGTGGGAAGGGTTTTTGATGGGAGCGGGTAATCCAGCCATTGTTACTGCGAGCTTGATTTATTTGTTGAGATAAAGAAAACGAAGATGTTGGGCAGCTGAGCACCGAGAGCATTGAGAGAAAAGGATGAATTGTCCGTCGAGCGGTGAAGCTCAGGAGATGAGACTATATAGCCGAGTGGCTGACGCTAGACCAGATGAGGCTGGAGAGAACCGTAGAGAACAGTTCAGTACCGTATCCGACAGAAGAAAGGTCTTTCGAGTGGCTGGAGCTGATGATTGTATCTACTTATATTATACCTTGAGGTAGAATTCCAGCACTCTGATCTCAGTCAGCCGGATACTTTTCCATAAAGAGTGCATATGTATGCATGAAGCTAACCTTGAGGGGACTAGAGGGTAAGGTGTCGGTCCAATACCATCGCTCATCCCCCGCACATTACTAATTCTTCTTCCTACTCCATCTATACCTACGCCCTTCGTGTTACAAGACTTCATATTAAAAGTATCTGGAGCGTACCGCACTACTAGAGACACCATACACACCATGTCCAGCCCATCCCCACCAAAACACCGCGCAGCCATCCTCTCACCCTCCGCCCCCCAGCCCCCGCCCTTCCTCTCCCAAGCGATCCAACAAGGTAACCTCGTCTTCTGCTCCGGTCAAATCGCCACAAACCCCGCAACAGGCACACTCGTCCAAGGAACCGTGCAAGACAGAACAGTCAGCAACCCCCTTCCCCAAATCTACACCATCTTTTCACCCTAACCACTTTATGCACAACACAGTCCCAAATCCTGAAAAACCTCTCCGCCGTTCTGAAAGCCGCGGGATCGAGCCTCGACCTCGTAAACAAATTCAACATCTTCCTCGTTAACCCAGAGGATTTCGCGGCGGTGAACGAGACGTATGTCACGTTTTTGAAGGATCCCAAGCCGGTAAGTGCGGGCGAGTGTGTGGATTGGATGGACGTTGATATAGTGGGAATAGGCTCGTACTTGTGTGTTCGTTAAGGCGCTGCCGATGGGTACTGATGTGGAGATTGAATGTATAGCTGGGCTTGAGAGTGTGGAATCGAAACTATGAGGGGCGGAAAAGGGCGATGCGATGGTGTTGAGTGCTGGCCTGGAGTGTTGTTACGGCGGGGAAAGGAGCCTTAGTGCCCATGATGGGCGGTACAGTCGAAATCAGGATCCCAATGTGAAGGGGAGAGCAAATGTCGTCGAGCTCTCACCGCAGTAGGCTTTCGGGAAAGAGGCCTGATAAAATCCTTTGCAAAGGTTATCCAAGGTAGATACAATGCATAGTACGTCACCTAAGGGGTCCAGCTTCATGGTTACGTTATTCCCCGAGATCAGCTTCCCGCGAGGAGATTTGGGAAAAGAACTGATACCGGATGTGATGAAATGAGATCGATGGCAGGGAACGATAATTGAGAGAAGCTGACGCCAGGGACGCGAACCAAGACCATGTAGCAGGAAATAATCTCTCAAAGCTCACAGCGGAGCTGATTTGGTTGATATCGACCCTATGCAGTTCACAAACGGTCTCGACATCGCCTGCCTTTCTGATTCGCTGGGTGCTCAACCGGCTCGATCGAGGGCTGGCGTTATTTACGTCTGGTATGGAGTTACTTCATTTCAAAACCTTGTATCTGGTTGTCCGAACCAGCCTTTCCCGCCCTAGCACAACTCTACGCCAAAGATGAAAACACCAAATGGTTGTTCAGCCTCGCTTCTTCGATTGCTGCGGTGCTGGGCTCTGGCCACGACTCCCACCCTCCGTCTTTCCAGCCATCCAACTAGCAAGATCGAAGTTCTGAATCTGTGCCGCCGTGTCGCTTGCGCTACCTCCAATAGCGCTTTTCTTCTGCATCTCTTCGAACTCGGCTTTCGTCTCTGGGTCCACTGTACGCCAATCGTCAGTCCGGAGCCCCAAGAACGGGCTAAAAGAAGGCCACTTACTGCTATCCATGAGGTACGGCATGCCAAACACCAGCCCCATTGAGAAGACCGCCATGAGAATCATAGGGTTCTTCAGCATGGACAGCGGGGAAACTACACATCACATCAGTAACTTGACCATCTCCTAAAGGTTAGCAGATACTCACATCCCGTCCTCTCCTGATAATAATTCTTCTGCCCCAGCGGCTTGACTTCAATGACCAACCCACTGCCGCCCTCACCCTTGCCTTCTCCCTTATTATCCCACTCATTCCCAATAAATGTCTGCCATGCCCGCACCACTTCCCTTTGCTCTCCGCTGCCTTCGATTGACTCTTCAACCGTGACGTCTATCCGCAAAGGCTCGAATGCGTAGTCGCGGCAATGTATCGTCGCCAGGTAGCTGCCTGCGGAAACATTGTTGAAGTTGAATGAGTTTGCGCGCGTGATGTATGCGTCTAGCGGCGGGCCTGAGGATTGCAGTGTGGCGTGCGTCGTTGATGGGAGGGTTGACGGGTTTACGAGTGGAGTCGCGGGGATATGGAGCATGAACCGGGCGGCGGAAGCGACGGAGGCCATATAGGCCAGGTTATATAGTGAGGTCCGCATGTTTGAGGAGTGTTGGAAGTTGAGCGCAGGTGCTGGATGTTGTCACTGCGATGTTGCCGCTGCTACTTATTCGGGTTTCGGGGAAACTTTTCCCCGACTGTCCGCCGACGTCAGTTCAGTTAGAACATCCCTTCAACGCCATTGACCGCATATACAGGTTCCTAACGGGCTTCGGTAAAAGCTGACTCCGAGAATAGACATGCACTCGAGACGCCGGACAATGACAGCAACCGTCGACAGAATTCATAGCTGCACACCATCCCCAAGTGATGCACCGAGCGAAGTCCTTCACACGAAGTTAAAACTTACAAATGTTTAAGGAAAAGGCTCCCTTAGTTAGCAATCTTTTGGTAGAATCAATATCTGCTACCATAGGAAGGAAATCCGTAAAACTTATCCAAGGGAATTCAGCGCCCACTACTCGCCTACGAGCGCCAACTCTTACCGTCTCCTTACCCCCCGCAAGCACATTCCCAGAGAGGAAGAGATGCCCTAAAAGGGAATTTGATGGTGAGGATTAGGTTTCAGCCGAGGTAATGGATGGTGAGTGCGTAATGTAACATGGCTCATCCACCGGTGCTTCTCAGCCTTCGTATCGCAACACCGTGTTTTACTCTAGCTTGAAGCTAGACGTACCACCGGTGGTAGTATTACCAACACGAACGTGGCATCTAACCACGACTTCTAAAGTCCCCCAAACATCCCATCTCTTCAAATAATTCCAGCTCGGGAAATCGTTGTCACCTCCCCTACTGCTACATCTCCATCTCAAGTCGCAGAAATGTCAGACACCATGAAAGCCTGGATCCACACCCAAAAAGGGCCCCCCTCCAAAGTCCTCTCCCTATCCACCCTTCCAATCCCCAAGATCACATCGTCGGACCAAGTCCTCGTCAGAATCTCCCACTGCGCGTTAAACCCCGGCGCCAGTATAATTATGCACCTCCTCCCCTTCATCTTCCGCTCCGCCACAGCGATCCCGGAAATGGACTTCGCAGGCACCGTCACCGAACTAGGCTCTAGCATCCCATCCGACCGCAACCTATCCATCGGCGACAAAGTCTTCGGTTCGATCCCAGTTGCTCAGCACATCAAGGCCGGAGCCGGGGCTTTGGCAGAGTACGTAGTGGTAGAGCACACTGCCATGGTGAAGACACCGAGTGGAATCAAGAGCGAAGAAGTCGCTGGCTTAGGCGTCGCGGGAGCAACGGCGTTGGAATTGATCAAGAAGGCGGGGTTGAAGAAGGGTAATGCCGTGCTTGTTAATGGCGCCGGAGGCGGGATTGGCCATCTGGTTGTGCAGATGTGTAGGGGGATTGTTGGGGAAAGTGGACGCGTTGTTGCCGTTTGTTCGAGCAGGCATGTTGAGTGCGTGGAAGGGTTGGGTGTGGATCAGGTCGTTGACTATCAGGCCCATCCGATGGTCTCATCATACCTCGCCGCTTCGTTCAGCGATACGCGGTTTAACGCCGTCGTCGATGCTGCGGGGATTCAATCCCTGTTTGCGCAATGTCCTACTTTTCTCGCGGAAGGGGGACTGTACGTTACTGTAGGGCCAAAGATCCCGGACTATACGTACTACGGTATTCTTGTTACTCTGGGACAGATGGCGAGGAATATTCTGTGGCCGAGCTTCTTGGGAGGGACGGGGAGGCCGTATGTACAGGTCACGGGTGTGGCGAGTTTGGAGGGGATGGAGGAGTTGGCAAGATTGGTTAGAGATGGGGGGTTGAAACCTAAGGTTGGGAAGTGCGTGGGGATGGAGAGTGCTCTTGAAGTAAGTATTCCCCTGTATCTTTGGATGGAGGTTAACGGTGCATAGGGCTATGATGAGCTGCTTGGGAGACATGCACAGGGGAAGATTGTTGTGACGATGGAGTGCCGACTTACGTAACAAATATGAAGTAAATGTCTGGTGTAGCTAGTAGCGAGCTGAGTAGATGTGCAGAGAAGTAAGCAGCTGGGCGAAGGTAAGCAATGACGAATAGATGGACAAAGACTTGAGATACGAAGTCGGGAAAGGTGGCAAGGGCTGCAACTTGCCCAACGTCACCACAAAAGATTGTGGCCATCCTCTTCATGATAGAAGTGTTTGCACTTAGCCAATGGTTTTAAATATCAATCATCCAAGATATCCTGGCAACTAGCACTTTTGTATATCCACAGTCTAACATGTTGGGTCGAAACCACGGCCGTCTCAGCATAGAGTACATACAAATTGAATTAATCGCTGGAAAGAAAAGGGATCATTGATCGCCAAAGTAAACGCCAGGGATCGATATCCACCGCCTAAACCTAGGAAACCGTACTTAAGAGGACTTTCCCAAAATGGAAATAGAGGCGTTATAGGAGATAAGGGTCGCGCCGTATGGGTAATCGAAGGCACGTTCACGGTGATGAAGCATCCGCCTTCTTCTTCTCCGCCTCAACCTCATGCTGCTTCGCCTTCGCAGCAGCCTTACGCGCATTAATCCGCTCTTCCTCGGCTTCTACCATTTCCCTCCACTGGTCCTCTCCCGCATATCTCTCGTGATGAATCCTCTTCTCAATCAAATGCTTATGCGTCGGATCATTAGGATCCAGCACCTTAATCGTCTCCCAGCGTCCCTTGCCCTTCGTCGCATCATTGGTTTCGAACGCAAAGCTCGTCAGCAATGCGGCAAGCGTCAACCCCTGTGCGTACATTCGTGCCTGTACCAGCTTATTCGCCCCACTCATACTGCTCTTGCGGTTCACGGCGATCCAGGACCCCGCCATCGAAGCCACCCAGAAACCGAAGAGGATCGGGTACCGGTTCTCGCCGGCCCAGTCTTTTGTGCGTTGGAGGGCGGTTTTGTTGGATTCGTAGAGGGCGTTGCGTTGGCGTTCGCGTTCGATTTCGCGTTGTTTCTCGGGGTTGTGCGAGATGTCGAAGGCGGCCGAGGCGCGGTCGGCTGCTATGACGGCTGCGACACAATTAGCATTCTCAAGACGAAAAAAGGTCGAGAACGAGAGGATGCGTACCGACGAAGGATCCTGTGGAGGCGACGAGGAAGGCTCGGAAGGGAACTGTGAGGGCGCGGAAGTTGGGGAATCTTCTGCTTGCTGCTGCGACGCCTACACCACCAACGGCCAGCCCGATGATACCGCCAATTGTGCCGCCCTTGACCGTCGCACTGTCGTCTTGTCAGCTACATCTTTCTCATCTCCCCTCTCGTCCATCTCCTCGGGAAAACCTTACTTGTAATGCGCCTGCTCCTCTTCCTTGGTAAGAATCTTCATGGTGCGATCAGAAGGTTTTCAATTGCCGAAGGTTCGTATTTCAGCGTAGCGGGTGGTTGCCGGAACTTAAGCGTGCCTGGCGGATTGGAGTAGATGTGTGAATGAGGAATTGAGTGGAGCGACGGACTCAAACTGCTTATAAGGATAATGGCTTGCGTCGCGCGCGCCGAACGGCAACTCAATCGACTTTGGCTCATGGTGACGTCGCCGAACGTCCCGAGCAAAGACCGGGGTTCGCGCTGCTGAGCTAACTGAATTACGAGCCGGTCTCGGTCACTCCACCATCACGGCATACATTGTACTGTTCAACTCGTTCGAAAATTCCTTTTAACTACCGGTGATGGGTAGTGAAATGTAAGCATGGCTATTACGAAGCTTCAACTTCGTCTCGACCTCGACGCTTTGTGGACACATCCAAGCTCAAGTTCCTCCCCAACCAACACATACATGATACATACACTCCTCGCAATATCCAGCAAAAGCTTACAAAATAACCTGACAACCATACTCCGCAAGCCTCATCCAAGGGGGATTCATCACCCAAAACTCCCCTTGATTTTTCTATCGCGAGTTTCGCTAGATAATCCCCCAAAAACATCTTTCCGCGACAGATATCCAGAACGACATAGCCGAGCTGTATAAGCCGCCAACACGCAATATTGCTTACATCCATGCCCATCGGCAGTGCATCGGAGTCTCGTGTGATACTCGGGGATGCCGCTTCGGCTTCGGCTTCGTATTATAATGCCGCATGCCGTGCCGATCCCCTTCACATAACAGCGGATGCCTTGTCTTTGTTCTTCTTACGTCCCTAGTTTACTTGTACTGAAATTTTGTAACGAGGATAGGAAAAAAAAGGAAACAAGAAAAAGAAATGCAGCGTGGTATTAAGGTAAATGCAACGTGCAGCGAGGCTAGTTGAGCGCGGCCGGTTCGGCACCGAGATCCTCGAACCATCTCCGAGATGTCGCCGGCGGTTCCGAACTCTGGTGATGTCGATATTATGTCCATTCTCAACTCAAAGATATAATAGCACAAGGAGAAGCATCACAGCATCACAAAGTACGAAACGAGAACCTAGCTAGGATGATTGCCATTTCGAAAGAGATACATACATCATCCGAGCGTCCTAGCCATGCTTCCAATTTCCATGATTTTTTGTATAAAAAGGCTAAAGTATGCCTGTGAACCAACCCATGAGCCTGCGCATATCATCCCATTACCATGCTAATCATGCAAACTGAGGCTGTCCCACTGAGATGTCGTGGTAAACAAGAGTCGGGAAACGATATTAAGCCAACCGCCGGTATGAGAAGATATCTCATTTTTGTGTATGCCAACTGCTTCAAACAAACAATTTGACATGAAGCTTAGCTCTGGCATATTCTTGTACCTGCTTCGAGATCGTGATGATGGCGACGAGCGCGTCCATAATACCCAAACGTGTAGTATGCTGAGAATAATCGCGATGATTTCTGCTAAGCGTTTCGGCGTGGACGGTTCGTCAAAAATGACGGAACTAGCGGTAACCACCATATCCACTGCCGCGACCATTACCACTGGCATATCGCGAGGGGAGGAGTCCTCCAGGGGGTCCGGGACGAGTAGCGACGGCCGGGTTGCAACAGAGCATAGCGACGCGGGAGCCATACTTGGAGCCGCGGAGCGACACCATGTGCTTCCGAATGTGCGTGGCCACCAGCTCGCGGTGGTGACTGCCGCTGTTCGTGAGGATATATTGAACCAAGTAGTTGCCAAACTGGTCACCAGCAACTGTTCAAAGTTAGTCTGCTCGTCTTAACATGCTACACTGTCCTGTACTTACTGTCGATTAGAGGCATGCGAGGGCGGTCAGGGCGAGCCTCACAGACACGCTCCAGATAACGATCCAAGAACTCGTTGCCGCCAATCTTGAGGCACTTCTCGATGACCTTTGACGCGTACTGGTCAACGCTGTAGTCGGTGGCAAAGCGCAGAATGTGATCGATGGCGCGGCTGCGATCGGCTGGAGCGCCATGCTCGCAGATGTGCTGGATGCACCAGTTGCCGAACTGGCCGTGAGAGATAACATCGATGCTCGCCAAAACCTCGTTGATGCAGGGACGCTAGAAACACATTAGCTGTTGAAGTAGATACTTGACTGGCTGTCATTGTACCTTGTCTTCCTCGAGGCAGTTCTCAAATATATTCTGCACGACTAGACTGCCCGTCTCGCCAAGGGCGACCTCATGCCACATACCGCGGAGGGCCTCGTTGACGTAACGCATGATCTGCGGAGGAGAATCGCTCCAGCGCAACTCGAAGAGCTTCTGCCAGACATGGCAAGCATAGCGGTGGATGACGGTCTCCGGGATGCGACGAAGCAGCTCATGAACCATGGTCGCCTTGTACTCCTCGGGAACACAATCGAACGCCTTCTGGACCACATGGCAGCCGAACGGATCCATACTCAAGCTAAGGGTATTGCCGCGAATCGCACCTGCGATGGCGATGATCTGGTCAGGCGTGCCATGTTCGAAGCAGCGCTGGACCAGGAAGTTGCCAAAGCGGTTGACCATAAGCATGTAGGCCTGGGCGATGATGGCCTCCACGATGTCGTACTTCTGATCGGGGGTGCCGACCTTGAGCTTTTGCTGCAGAAAGATGGATGCCTGCTGGTCGTTGTTGCATATGATCTTGTCCACGATATACTTCCAGTTGCAGCTCATGTTACGGTCCAGCAGCCGGCGGTAGTTCATAGGCTCGACCGATGCCATGTATTGCGCGTTCCCACCAGACTCGCTCGGAGGCTAGAGATGTGTCAGTGTGTGTCAAACTTTCAAGTATGACTGATGGGCTGCACATACCTGAGAGTTCCAAGGAGATGGACCCATCATGCCTGCGCTAAACTCGGAGGCCTCAGGTGAGAGCCTAGATCCAATCGGGCCATGTGCGATGGTACCAGGAGGGCAGCCACCATACATCTGGGGACCTCCCATGTACTGATTGTACGGCGGCTCGAACGCAGACGGAGGACGGCTGGGCAGATTGTTGTTGCCGCGGAAGCTCTGGTCAAGCGGGAAGTGAGTCGGCTCGTTGAGGTAGCTAGTGCGGCTACGATAACCGGACTGGGCCATGGCAGGGCGAGCGGGAGCCGGGGGTTGGATGGCACCGAAGTTCTGCTGCGGAGGACCGTTGTAGAATGAACGAGTCTCGGTGCCCCAGCCATAGCCGGTACGGGTATCGGCGTTGAACTTGTTCTGCAGCTGGGCGAGAGTCTGTTCCGTGACTTCACCATTGTAGCCATAGTCGGCTTCGGAGGCCTGGCCAAGATGCTCGACAGTGGACTTGGCAACGTGAGTGCTGTGTAGCTCTTGGTTCATGCGGACGACCTCATTGCGGGCGGCCTGGAGCTCGGCCTTGAGCTTCTGCAGTTCCGTGAGTTCGACGACGACAGAGTCCGGGTCGGTGGTGGGGGTGATCCGGGCGCCAAACTCGTCCGTGGCAGGTGTGATGGGAATGGAGCCGTTGGAAGAGCTGTACTGGTCATTGGGAGAGGACCTCTCGTTCAAGCGCTGCAGCAGGGAGTCAACTATGGAGGGCTCATCGTACGAGTCGACCTTAAGGTTCTATGGTGGTCAGCATAGCCATAGCAATGGGAAGAGAGGATGGTGAAGGTCTAGGCAGCTCAACTGAGAGACCTTCAGAGTGCGAGGTGGGTTGACGTACCTTGAAGCTGTCGAGATGCTGGTGGGCCGACCGCTTTGTGTTCTGGAAATTGGCTGTCAACAAAGGGCCCAGAGGCTGACGACGAGGATGCTGCAGATGATAAGCTCCTACCGCACTCAACGCCTCTGGAGACGTGTCGATCTTGAGGTCGTCGGCAATGGAGAACCTGCCAACCCCCTTGCGGGGCGTCGGCGAGCCGTCGGCGGTGATTTGGTAGCTCATATTGGCAAGGTGTCGTAGATTGAAGAGATCCGGGATATGGGATACGTGATTCAGCAACGAGATGGCTAAGTAGGCTCTTTGCTGCGTGAAGTCCGGTTTGGCGACGGTAGATGGCCAAAGTAAATGCAGACACGGGCTGAAGGCGAAGAGAAACAAGGTACAGATGGCAGTATATGTGGCAGATAGCCCTCAACGGCGGACGGCAGGGACGAGGACAAGGGCGACGGCAGGTCGTTGCACGTCGTGGTGGGGGAAAGAGGAAGAGAGACGAAGAGGTGGTGGGAGGTGGAGAAGTTTTGAAGGCGGGGTGGACGTCTTGCTGTGAGGAAGGCGCAGTCGCGTCGCTAAGAGGAAGTCGCAGTCACCATCACCGTCACGTCGCGGTTGTGTCTTGGCACGACGCGTCTCACTTGCACTCTCACCTTCACCTTCGCCGGCTTTAGAAAGTCTGAGGATCCTATGGCTGGCGGTGGAATGGTATGGAAGACTGTACCGACGCCGGACGCGGTACATGGGAGGTGAGGATGGCTTTAGAGCTCATCGAATAACAGCATCGTAGGTCAGGGAAAGACGTCCTGCAGAGCAAGTTTCTCTCCATCACATGTGATAGACACTTTCTCCTGCGGTCATGACCAGGATCCAATGGCTCTCTGTTCGCGGGCGGCGTGAGTGAGCAGTCCAGAGGATTCGAAGTGAGTTCTCCAGTATCCGA
This sequence comes from Byssothecium circinans, assembly GCA_010015675.1. Lineage (NCBI taxonomy): Eukaryota > Fungi > Ascomycota > Dothideomycetes > Pleosporales > Massarinaceae > Byssothecium > Byssothecium circinans. Next base: position 504,384 of record ML976981.1, on the reverse strand, counting down.
CAAGATGGCCTATACAGTCTTTTAACATGCCCGTTCTTCTCCACACTATGATGACCAACCCAACCCCGCGGTCATGAACTTCCCGCCTCGGCAGCCTTGACACTCCCATGCTCTTTTCCGTCCTGAATGAGGCCATCCGTGTCGATGCCCTCAGCATCTGCATTCAGATTTCGAACGGTCCACATGCCGCCAAAAGTAGGCTTGCCAGGAAATGTATCCAGCTTCAGCTCACACTCTTCTCGAGACTTCCTAAATCCTGTCTTGAAACTCATACCATGTTTGCCGAGTTGGGTTGAATCGCTCAGCGACATCAACCAACTGTGTCGACCTCAGGACACCCACTGACAACAAAACTCCCTCAACTACCAGACCATACCATCCCTATCTCTTTCTAAAACCCCAGGCTCACACACATTTGAGCTTCAGAACTCATCAAATAGCATAAACCAATGCATTCTCTGCCGTGGCTCGGATCCGAAGCCAATATCCGCACTCGTTTCCCGCAAGCCGGTCGACGGCCGCCGAGCACACGAGCAACCCAGACTCCACAACCGTAAACCACAGTCAAAACCGGTAAACCAACTCTTCCCAAACCATTCCCCCCCTCCTCAAAGTCCCCAGAGGTATAATCGCAAGCCCGCCTACGACGATTTCGTTCCTGTATTCCCAGATCCAATGGTCTGACTCCAGAGGGAGAGGGTCTGGGTTTGGGTCTTCATCCGTCGTCCATATTCCTCGACGACGAGTTCCTACGCAAGAACTCAGCTTGGTATCGGGAGCCTGATGTGAAGAGTAGAGAGTGGAGGTTCTGTAATGATATAGTTAGCGCCTAGGTAAACGTCCAAGGTATCGTTAGGCACCAACGATACCTCTTTCAAACAAACAGAACAGAACAGAACCAGACTGAAGAGGTAAGAGTAGGGACCGTTACAAACAGACGAGAGACTTGAATGGTACGACGGTAAACCCTCAAGCCTCTCACCACAGAACTGAGAAAATTTGACTCGAAGTAATTGAGAAGTAGGAAATGTAAGAATCGTGAATACTCTCCCTACCCTATTATCCTACCTTCACCACTTCGCGGTAAAGAAATCTCCAGTTATAAGCCTAGTGAAAAAATTATTTACAAAGCTCACCCTAGGTAGATACACCGCGTAGTACTCTGTCCAACGAGGTGGGTCTGGGTTGTGCGCCGGGATCGCTTCTCCCACGAGAACATCACCCATCCATCTACGAGACAACACTTCCCCCACTAACCTTCCACTCCCAATCAAAGAACCCCATTGCAAGCGCACCGTCAACACCCCTCCACCTCGCGCTCTTTCCCAAAACCACAAAGTCCGGCTGTCCAACCCCAGTTACCATCGGCACCAACCGTGCCGCCTGGCGCAACCCCTCTGCATCACTGCCCCAAAGCACAAGTTCTAGCCTCTCATCCTCCAGCGGCCTTAAGAAAGCCGCACCAATAGACGAACCATCACTGCCATATACATGCTCATCATCTTTAGCGTCTCGGACACTGATGCCGGGTGATGGATAGTTGACAGAGATTGGGAAATCGAAGTCAGGGTATGAGGATGGAGGAAGCGTGTTGTTGAGGACGACGGTGATCATGTTGCCGGTTTCGGAAGAGGTGGAATCTGATTCCCAGGACGAGGAGGAGATGGAAGCGTCGGCTTGGAAGTATTGGTGGAGGTTGCGGGAGACTTGGAGGGCGATGTGGGCGGAGGTGTTGGAGCCTTGGTGTCTGATGATGAAAGGACCTTGCGTGCGAAGTATGGCCGTCATGGAGCCGAGTTGTCTGCCTGAGCGCTGAGGGGTGTTGCTGTCTGCTGACGATAATGACCCGATTTCCCATCTCCCATTACGTTTGGAAAGGGGAGTTAAGGTAGTTGAGTCTTTCCTCGATTGAGAGATAGGAGCAATGCTAGTGCCATCGATGGAGACGGCTTGGCCACCGAAGGAAGTAACATCGAACTCCAGACTCAACACGTTGGATGTCGAGATAGTGTGCCCTTCCACACGGACTCTCCCATACTGCCCAGGCTCCTCTAGTAGTAATACTTTAATACCGCCCTTCGAACCCATATCTCCTGGGTCACCGACGACAAATTCGAACTCATCCAACTTCCTAGGAATGCTTGCGTTGTTCCTAGTTTGCATGTAATAGAAGTCGACCAACTGTGGCGTTGTCATGACGGTATCCCACCAATGGTTCTGGCCCGCGACTTCGTTGTAGCTCGAGTTCGTGCCAGAAAGGAACAATTGCTGCGCAAGAAGACGTGAGTTGTACGCCGGAACGTTGTCGTCTATCCCACCATGTTGCTGCTGAATTGGGATACCGCGAGCGTTGGGCATAAGCATTTCATGGCGATAGCTGTTGAGCGATGCGCTGACAACAGCAGTGCGGCGGGGATCTGCTGGCTGCCACAACTCGTAGGGTACATATTCTGCACAACGTTAGAGTGATCGTGCGGCAAGTAGATGACTTACTCTGAATTGATGCGTAGCCGGACACTGGTGCTGCGGCGAGTACCTTGTCCGGTCGATGCGTGAGCGCATACCAAGTACCTTGACCGCCGTTCGAATGTCCTGATGGAATCCATCGATTGATGTCCACGCCCGGGCCTTGCCACCCAACATACTCAATCCAAGTAAGGATACTGTTTACAGCAGCTTCTACATCAGCAAAGCCCCAGTTATCTGGACTGTTGTCAGTATATAAACCGAAATGCCACTAATATACCTACGCCAGTCATCACCGCTCCAAGGAGTCACACTGTGGGAGGTCCAAAGTCAGCAAGGCTTATTCAGAGTGTCGTTGGTACGAGTTTTCAACGTACCCAGTTGGAAACACGACCCAAGCACAAAGGTCAGGAACCGGATCCAGAGCGTGTGACACCATGTCGCTATCTGCCTCTAACCCAGCACCATGCAATCCCAAAAGGACAGGTAACCTGTTCTGTCCTGAGGCGCAACTGGCATTTCTAGCTGGTGGTCGTAGCATGGCATAGGACGCCATGCCGCCGGGATGGAGGTAGGTGATCTTATGAGGGTTGTAGATTGATGTCTTGGTCAAATTTTGCGAGACCGACAGAGTGGACGTTTGACTTCCCCCGAAGGACTTGTAAGTGATCACATAGTCTACAAAAGAAACATTGCTTGAGGGCAAAGAAACATTGAACGCCACTGGCCTCGTTTGACCAGCAGCTATTACTATACCAACTGCATTACTAGGGGTTGAGTTTGTCTGACCAGCAGTTAGTACTCGCCAAGTTTGTACGAGCACCTGTTGGAAGTCCAGCTTCTGCAAAGAAATCGGAGACCTCACGGGTGAAGCTTGGATATCCACGATCTCGACGCTACTCCCTCCACTGTTTCGAAGAACCACTGAGCCTACTGGGGAGGCAAGTCTCCCATCAACTACACCCGGCATCAGGATCCCGGGCTTGGCAAGTTCGAGAGTCGTGGTCGCCAATTCAGCGTGAACAATCACGTCGATTGTTGGTGCAAGAATGCCTCCGAAAGCTCTCACGTCTCGTACTAGACGAAGATCAATCTTGTGCGTCCCCGGAGCTAGATGCAGGACTGGCGGCGCCTTTCGGAATGTGAAGAAGTCACCTCCAAAGTAGTGGACATCGTCGACCCAGTACTCGATGATGGCATCTGTATAGAGAATTACGTGTTGAGTCCCATTGCCGCTCACTGTTAGGTTGCCGCGAGCCCATGCCTGATATTGGACCGCAGCCCATCCGTACACTACTTTGAGAAAGTCCCAGTCTACGTTCGAGTAGCTGATACTCAAGGTGGCATTGGCAGATGTAGAGGAAGAGGAAGTCTGAGTTGGCTCAGTGGTGTTCCACTTCGCCGTCCCATTAGCTGGTAGCGAGGACTGATAGGCCGAGTTGGGGTCATAGTGGAGTGACCGAAACCCCCCAACGTACTCTAGAGGGTCGGCTCCCCACGTAGCTTCTATTGAATCGTCAGCTGAATCCATTCAGACAATAATTGCGAGAAATATTGGCATGCCTCGTGTTCCAATCTGGAATGGGCCTAGCACCTGCCACGAGCTGCTGAACGATAAGGGAGCACTCTCCTGGCGATGACCTAGACCATGCTGGCTACCCTCGCAAGGCGGCACAACAAGAATGCAGAGGCCCAATAACGCAGACAAGGGAACCGTCTTCATGATGCTGCCTGGCTGGTGAGGCTCACATGTGACGAGATGGTGGCGGCGGCGCTGGCGAGATGTGGTTGGATCAAGCAATCGTCATCAACGCTTGGCGGGGATGCCCCTGTCCGGCGCTGCTAATTACAGAATGACCCGCTTTCGGACGGCCGCATGTCACGAACGGGCGCCGTCAATTAATTCTCCTGTAGCTCAACACCAGACGTCGCCCTTTGACGATACACGCAAACCACCGTCACACCTGTACAACCGCATCAGTTGGGCGTAATACGTGTGCTCCACAGCGAGATACAGTGCATTGAGACCACGACTACCGCAGCTCAGATCTCAGCACTTGCTCAGCCCTCATGGCTTAACGACGGCATTGCGATAATCCCACGACCCACCGTCCCCTCCCAGCCGTCGCTATGGCTTCCGCGTCACCAGTCGACTCGAACCCGAACGCGACCTTCAAGTTCCCCGCCTTCCAGCCCGACCTGCTCCCCACGTACGAGGAGGAGGAGGAGCCCTTCGGCGTCAGCTCGTCACGCACCCCCAGCCCGAACCGCGCAGCCCAGACGAACGGCCACCCGCCGCCCTCAGGCCGGTGGCAGCCGCGAAGAGAGCAGAAACGGGGGCATGCGAATGGTTCAGCGCACACCCATGGGAGACAGAAGAGTCTGAGTGAAGCTTTTAGGACGATACGGACGCGCAAGGCGAGCGTGAGCCAGAATGCACATGAGATCGCGGATGCGCTGAAGGCGCCAGTGTCGCCGAAGCTAGTCGTATGTGTGGAAGAATGATCCCTTAGATGTCGGCTGCTGATTGTATAGATACTCTGCGGCGTCTGGTACATGACTTCCATATTCTCCAATACCTCCTCGAAAGCCATCCTCACGACCCTGCCGCAGCCCGTCACCCTCACGCTCGTCCAGTTTGCATTCGTCTCCGGATGGTGCTTATTCCTTGCCGCGCTAGCAAGACGATACCCCCGCATAAAGCAGCTTATGCCGTTTTTAAAGTACGGCATACGGCCACCAACACGAGAACTGGTACAAACCGTGCTACCGCTTGCCATTTTCCAGATCGGTGGGCATGTTATGAGCTCCGATGCGACGCGGAGAATACCCGTATCGCTCGTCCACACCATCAAGGGACTGTCCCCTCTGTTGACCGTGGCCGCGTACCGCATCTTTTACAGAATCCACTACTCGATGCCCACTTATCTCTCACTAATCCCCCTCACACTTGGTGTGGTCATGGCCTGCTCTGCCGACTTCAACGCTAATTTCATGGGGCTAGTGATGGCTTTTGGAAGCGCCATACTATTCGTAACCCAGAACATGATTTCTAAGAAGCTTTTCAACGAAGCCGCTGCTGCTGAAAAGGACGGGCTCATCCCGACACGCGCTGCGAAGCCAGATAAGCTCAACCTGCTGTGCTACTCCTCCGGCCTCGCCTTCTTATTAACAGTCCCGCTCTGGGTCTGGTCGGAAGGCTTCACTCTGCTGGGAGACTTCCTTCGCGATGCATCCATTGACCTCTCGAAACGACCCGGCTCGTATGATCACAGTCGACTACTCCTCGAATTTCTGTTCAACGGCACATTCCACTTTGGACAAAACATTGTCGCCTTCGTCCTGCTCTCCATGATCTCGCCGGTGACGTACTCGGTCGCCAGCCTCATCAAGCGTGTCTTTGTCATCGTTTTTGCAATCGTCTGGTTTGGAAAGCCAGTCACCAAAGTGCAAATCTTCGGCTTCGCTCTCACCTTCATTGGACTGTATCTGTATGATAGGACGTCGGATGCGGCGAAGAAAGACAAGGTGGCACGCGCACTGCAGTCAAAAGCCCAAGGCACTCTACTTCCCCTCACCACCGACAACCTCTCCCGCCCGACGTTTACTGCTAGCCCAGCTACGTTCTCCGCTGGGACCGGCGCTTACCCATCAATAAACAGAGAAGAGAAGAGAGATGACGACATGGGCACGTCTAGGACACGCGCTGGTTCGAATCAGCCGGCTTGGATGCCGGGAGGCGCAACAGCAGAAGAGGCATGGAGAGCTAACGGGATGAACGGTAGAGCAGGTGGCGTTGGTGTTTCCTATGGTTGATGCTGTATCCGATATGGATGTTTTACCTACGGGATGTATATTATATCTTTATGGACGACACGATAGACTCAGTGCAAGCCATGCATTTGGATGGCGTTTCGTTTTGCATAATGCAGAGGGTAGTAATGATATTTAGACGATGGCAACAATAGCCGAGGGATAACATGTGCCAAGACTATGAAGCCCTACGAAGACGACGTTAAATGCACAAACATGCGGCGAGTTCAATGTTTCAAATATCGCGAAGGGCGGTGAAAGACAGACTTGGTGATCTGGCCACTCTTTCCAAGTATCCTCATGATGCATTCGGACCGTCATTCACGCAGCAGTCACCATCCCCTACCGCTAAGCGAGGTCAGCGACGAATGAGTGCCGCTGGCTTCCTACACCCTCGCCGTGTGACATCAACGGCTAGCCACAACTCTCCTACACCCCTAGGCACTACACCAATTATTCTTTAGCCCGAGTCGCGTTTGGCCCGTAGCGCAACCATGGCTTCACTCCAGGTGAACGGCAATGGCAGCAGGCCGACCAACATCAAGCATCCGTCTGCGCCCTCCCTCATGATGAATGCCCACTTCGCCTCGGTCGGTGAGGATGCCTCGCGCGAGGAGTACGAGCATGGCATCCAGGTCATCGACGAGGACAAGGTCTTCAAGTGCGTATTCGTCTGTATCGACATGTTCACGGCGTGCTAACGTGCGCGCAATGTAGTGGAAACCTGTCCACATATCTCAACGTCGAGAAGATCATACCCGCCGGCTTCAACTACCACCTCATATCCGTCTTCGGCTCGCAGTCTACAGGCAAATCCACGCTCCTCAACTACCTCTTCGGCACGCAGTTTGGTGTCATGTCCGAGCAGGAGCGCCGCCAGACGACCAAGGGGATATGGATGAGCAAGAACAAACGCGAGGGGGATAGCAGGGGCATGGCGGAAAACATCCTGGTTATGGATGTCGAGGGTACGGATGGTCGGGAGCGCGGGGAGGACCAGGACTTTGAGCGCAAGAGCGCTCTCTTTGCGCTGGCGACCAGCGAGGTGCTCATAGTGAATATTTGGGAGCACCAGGTTGGTCTGTATCAGGGTGCGAACATGGGACTGCTCAAGACGGTTTTTGAGGTCAACTTGCAGCTCTTTGTGAAGGACAGCAAGTATGTATACGCGAAGAATACTACATGTAGGGGCTCACTGACAGCTTCAGGACCATGCCGCGCTCTCTCCTTTTCTTCGTAATCCGCGACCACCTCGGTACCACGCCCCTTACCAACCTACAAAACACTCTCCTACAAGACCTGTCAAAGCTTTGGGCGACGATATCAAAGCCCGCCGGCCTTGAAAATGCGCGCATCGAAGACTACTTTGACTTTGCCTTCGTCGCGCTACCTCACAAGATTCTACAACCCGAGAAGTTCGAGCAGGAGGTGGAAAAGCTGGGTACAAGGTTCCGGGAAGGATACAATGACCCCAACAAGAGCGGTCTGCTGGAGGAAGCCTCGCTCCCCGTCTTCCTTCCCCAGTATCACCGAAGGATTCCCGCCGATGGATTTCCGGTCTACGCCGAGGGTGTTTGGGACCAGATAGTGAACAACAAGGACTTGGATCTCCCCACACAGCAGGAGCTTTTGGCACAGTTCCGATGCGACGAAATCTCACGAGAGGTCTTGGTTGCTTTTGACGAGAAGATCACGCCATTTGAAGATACGCAAGCTGAGGATGCTCGGTCCGGCAAACCCTCAGTCATTGCAGAGCTCGGTTCTGCGATGAATGCCGCACGATCAAAAGTGCTCAAGGACTTTGAGACCAATGCTAGCCGGTACCACAAGGGCGTCTACACGCGGAAGAAGGCGGAACTTGAGAGCAAGGTTGACACTCGACTCAAAGCGCTTTTCCAGAAGCAACTCAGTGCCGCCCACAAGTCTGGCGTCGAGACATTCAGCAACGCCGTCAGCGCAGCCGTTAAAGACGGCCAGAAGAAGGGTGCATCCTACGACTTCGCTCACATAGTAGAAACCGAGAAGAAGAATGCGCTCGTTAGGTTCGAAAAGGAGGGAAAGGATGTGCTCGTAGAAGGGGCACCCTGGAGCACCTACACACAAGAGTTGAATCTGTATAAGAAGGAGCTGGACAAGGTCTCCTCTCGTCTACGCAAGGAAGAGATGCGACGGCTGGCTACACGCGTCGAGCGGTGGGTACGGTCACGCTTAGATGAGTCCATTGGCTTGGAGTTCAACAAGCTTGGCAGTGGGCGGGGAGGCTCTGGAGCACCCGAGCATGGCGAGCGACCGGCGACTGAAAAGGACCTCTGGGATCGCGTCTGGACGATCTTTACTGAAACAGTCACCGATGCTGAGAAGCGATTCACTGACCGAGCACGGAGTTTTGACGCTAGCCCTGACGAGGTTGAAGTCGGTCTGTGGCGGTTACGACGCAAATCGTGGGGCGTGCTTCGCGCCAAGATCGACGAGGAGGTCATGGAAGGCAACATCCTGCTGAAATTGCGCGAGAACTTCGAAGACAAGTTCCGATACGATGAGTCCGGCGTGCCCAGGATATGGCGACCCACCGACGACATCGAAGGCCTGTACACAAAAGCCCGCGAGTCGACAATCACTCTAATACCGCTGCTGTGTCGTTTCAAGCTTTCAAAGACGTCCGCACCACCACCGCTTGACGCTTGGATAGGCGAACCGCCGGCGTCCGTATCACCGGCCGACGAAGAAGACCTTGCACCAATTGGCGGTGTTGACGATGACGAGGGCAAGAGTCTCGAGGAAGAAATGACGGTCATCAGCGATGCTAAACAAGCCGATCTGCTCGTTCGATTCAAGAAGACTGCCGATGGCGTCTACGTCGAAGCCAAGCGTAGTGCGATTGGCGGCATGACACAAGTACCTTTGTATTTCTACGGTCTTCTACTCGCCTTGGGTTGGAACGAGATAGTAGCTGGTAAGGTCTCCCCTTGCCCTCCCCACCGTGTTCATCGTACTTATTACAACTAGTTCTCCGCAACCCCGTCTACTTCATCTTCCTCATCCTCGCCGGCGTCGGCGCCTACGTAACCTACACGCTCAACCTCTGGGGCCCCATGGCGCGCATGGCCAATGCAGCGTCCCAACAAGCGCTCGAAGTAGGCAAAGAGCGACTCCGCGACTTCTTGGAGTCTTCGGATACTGGACGCCAGGCTATGGCTATGTCAGGCCAGCAGCAACGCGGGGGACGGAGGCGGTATGATGGCGATGGGGGTATTGCTATGGAGCGGTTGAATGGCGATGGGAAGAAGAGGGAAGATGATGTTGATGACTTGGATGATATTTGATAGGTGGTGTGGGCGCTTTGTGTGGTGGTCCAATATGAACAAGGAGAGTTTTTTCTATGGCGAGTATGGGTTTTTTCGCTTGGATAGATGGGGTGGAGGGATGGATGGATGGGTGGGTGGGTTAATGAGGTTGAGTTCGTCGTCATTGGACGGGCCTGTTATGATGAAGTAAGTGTATATGCCCTAGGACACATTCTCTCTGGGCGATGAGCAATGGTATACGTCTGCCTTTTTCCTTCAGCTGTGGGTGCTTCGTTGTGTACTTCGTACTTGGGTTGAGAGTGTAACGTGCAGAGATTGGCTGGGATGGGTCGGGTTGGGGTTGGTGTCGGGCTTGGGCAGGTTAGTCACGTTGTACGTGTACTTATGTGATTGAGATATGGTTCTTGCTTACGTGGGATAGGTGTGTGTATGGACGATCTTGAGGGTTTCTCGCCGGTGATACGCAGATCGACGCCAGAACTGGGTTGTTGGCACTGAGTCGTTCATGCTCTTAGGCATAAGCTTCGGCTGACCCTACCCGCGGCATTTTACTATAACTCGGCAATCTTCTGTCGCGGCTTCGATGGCGTTTGCAACTTCGGGATTTAACGAAGCTACTGACCAAGTATCAAGGTAACATCGTAATAAAGGATGCACATTCTTTGTCATTAATGCTTTCAAGAAACTTGCGACTCTAAGTCTGGCAATACATCAACATGACCAGCCCCTCCCTCTGCGGCAGCACTCCTCTTCTCATGGGAATGACTCGATCGGGGAGTTTCCCCCTTCTCATACGGTCGTCCGCCCCTATCAGACCCGGATGATCTCAAGCTGAGTTTACTTTGAACGCTTCGGACAATATTATTCACAGGGCGGGTCCGCCTTAGGCCGGACAGAGCGGGAAGACATACGGCCAGGAGAGCGAGCTCGGACTCAATGACATACCAGAAGAGTTCATTCGAAAGCATTGCTGATAGCGGTTAGTTTGACGCATAGCAGTTTAGTTAGTTAGTGAGCACGTACTCAAGGGATCCGGGTGCTTTGACGGATTTGTGCCAATGGCCATCATATCCGCCATCCAGATGAGTCTGATCAAAGAAGCCAGAGCAGCCCTAAATGTGCTGTAAGAAACAAAATCCCCCTCTATCCTTGGTATCTACTCGCGACTTACAAAGACCCCAGCAGAAAAATAAGCGACACGCCGAACTTCCTTCGCGTCGGGAGATGCAGTTTCCAAACCATGGGGATCGGGATCAGGATAATAATCGCGTCGGTGATGAAATCGCTGATGGACAGCGCGTACATGTACACGAACGGATTGATGCATTTACTCGTCAGCTCCTTGGATGTCTTGGTGTCCCAGTACGTGCTCACTCTCCCGCTCTTGCCCCGGCACGAGAGGATAAGCGTCAGGCTGAAGCCGATGTCCCAGATTATTATCGTGGCGATCAGGAGGTTCATGAGCATGTTTCGCGGGTCGAAGAAGCGCCATTTGTCGTAGACGAAGACGAGTTTGTAGAAGAGGAGGAAGCTGACTTTGATGAGGGCTAGGGCTGTTAGGGACATGAGGATCACTGCGAACTCGATCTGGGAGGTGTGTCAATGATATTGCTGCTTTCTTGGGTTGGATCGTGGGCGCCTCAAAAACGTACTTGTTTGATGGTCGAGTAGGCTTTTAGGATTTTGCCGACCAGCTCGGGGCCCGGGAGCTGCGTTACTGTTCGGCTGAACATAAAGTCTTTTCCCACGCCGTAGAACATGGCTGTCGCCATGCCGATGTTCAGGAGCTACATAACGATTAGTCTAGGGGCGTATTGCGGCATAGTTATCGTCTTACTAAGGCGGGTATTGTAAGCCAGTCATTAAGGCTCAGCTTATAGTTTAAGGACTTCCGCACATAGAAACGCGTGCCTACGACGAGCACATCGAGGCCTAGCAACGCTGCGATCCCACCGATGGCTGCCGTGTACGATCCAAGCTGGAGGTTCGACTGATGCGACATGGTGAAGATTCAGATTCAGATTCAGGCAGCGGGGCAAGATGCGACCTTGCAAGCACTGTCATAAGCGTATGGGAGGGAAGAAAGGCTACATAAGGGGCCATGAGATGGTTGAGTGATGGTCACGGAAATAGAATGCTGGGTTTACGGCTTTACGCTGGGGTTTTTGGACCCCAAAAGATAACAGGCTCAGAATACGAACGAGAGTGTGCCATTCGTAGAGTGATTGAGTACTTCTAGCTGGAATCATTGGAGTTACCGGTTCACCGGGTATATTACTATGACCCCGCCTGGGACCTCAGTTCGGTGGTGTCGTATCACCTTCCACAACAGAGCCCTGTCCCGATGTCCGGTTTTTTCGCATTCCGAGAATAAATTAATACAGTATCCGGGCATCTCTTAGAGTTTGAGCTGCATGTAGGTACTGTAGCAAACCATCCGTGCCACCCTTAGCTTCCTTCGTGCATGCTTATAATCTTGGCATGTGAACGTTAACGGCGCGCTCTCAACTCTGACATCATTTGTACCGTGCATTTCGTATCTTTTTTCTCTTCCCGTCCTTTTACTGTCGCAGCGATGGCAATTAGCTCCATTCCCCTCTCAATCCTAATTCTCATTCTCTCCGTCCCAGTTGTCCTCCTCTATTCGAAATTCAACCGGTGGCTCACGCGTTCTCTGCTCGCCTGGAAATATGGTTGCAAAGAACCTCCACGGCCAAACATCAACCTCGACGAGATCAATCGCACCTCTGCACAGAACTTCACGTTCCTCGACACCACCACCCGGCTTTTCAACGACCATGGGAAAACGTACAAGACTCGGCGCGGCGGCAGAGTCTTCATCAGAACATGCCAGCCAGAGGTCTCAAAAGCGGTACTATCAACGCACTTTGAGAAGTTCGGCCTGCAACCTATACGGTATGAAGGAGGGAAGAGCTTCTTCGGGAATGGGATGCTGGTCACAGACGGAGCTCAGTGGAAGACAAGTCGAGCGCTGATCCGCCCGACTTTCGATGTTGCGCATATTGCGAACCTTGATCGTTTGGGTCCTTTTGTGGATCGGTTTATGGGACTGCTTCCACGGGATGGATCGACGGTGGATTTGTTCCCGTTGTTTAAACGACTGGTAGGTCTTGCAGAAGTAGTCCCTTCGTCAACCGTGTTCTAAGAGCAAAGCAACCAGACCCTTGATATTTCCAGCGATTTTATCTTCGGCCGCTCCATGGAGGCTCTCGCATCACCAGACTCGGGCAAGGATTTCATGGACGCGTTCCACGCCGCGCAGCGCGATGTTGTGATACTAAACCCTGCACTCCGGTCGAGGGAACATTACAAAGGATGTCAAGATGTGTGGGACTACATCGATGCTCGCGTCGACGAAGCTTTCGCCCGCATGTCGGGATCTGGAAACGAACCCCCGAGCGAGAAGAAACACGTGCGCATCATCGACGAGCTTGTCAAGACTTCCCAGGACAGGATTAGCCTGCGTTTCTTGGTCCTTAGCATTTTCATGCCTGCGCACGATAATGTGGCTGTTGCGCTGAGTAACGCGTTCTTTCACCTTGCCAGGAATCCTGGCGCTTGGACGAAACTGCGAGCAGAGATCATGGCGAGGGCTTCTGAGCCGCTCACTTATGAATTATTATGTTCGTTCAAGTATCTGAACTGGGTGCTTCGTGAAAGTAAGTTCGGCGGCTGGTATCAGCTTTTGCTGTGGAGCTAACGTGTTCTCGTAGCCCATCGCTTGACACCTCTCAACTCCGGGACGGTCCGCACATGTCTCGAGACGACTGTGCTACCCGTAGGCGGAGGGCAGGATGGCTTCAGCGCCCTCCTCGTGGAAAAGGGCGACATCGTTGAGCTGAACTTCCGCTCCCAACAGCGCGACAAGTCGTTCTGGGGAGATGACGCTGACGAATTCCGCCCTGAGCGATGGGATACCATCAGGCCAACCTGGGAATATATTCCCTTCTCAGGAGGACCGAGGATCTGCCCTGCGCTCAAGCTGGTTTATGCGGAAACTGAGTACATTATGGTGCGTATCGTGAGGGAGTTTGCGGGGCTGGAGAATAGAGATGAGGTGCTGGAGTGGGTGGAGGAGAGGAGATTGACGTTTCAGAGTCGGAATGGAGCAAAGGTTGCGCTCGTTCCGTAGGGAATGGAGTTGTGAAGAATGGATATGTCATGGAAGCGTCATGTTATGGAAGAGGTCACGTCGGAACTGAAATGGAAAGAGCGAATGAACTGCAGCCATCAATGCTTTCAAACCCGTATCTTGCTACATAAAGAAACATCCGGCGACTCCCATCCCTCAGTTCAGCTACCAAGTTCAATGGCCACAAGTTGCGAAAACTTCCTTCTCCTCTCGGGCGGCGATGGTGCCGACTGGCTCTGGCCCTTCGGAAGGTCACTTGGTGTGCACTCGAGAGTGCTTCTTGGGTTTCCTTACCACAGGATTTTGCATATACCATAACAGCAGCATCTGAAGCTACAGATATCGTTAACGTCACTTCATTCTTGTGGTATCATGATAACTCACTAGTATCCGTCTGGATAGGCGCCGCGATCGTGAAGGCAATGAGGGTATAGGCGGTGACGGCGGAAAGCAGATTTAGGAAGTGCATGTTGTACTCTTTGAAGATATTCAGGGAATTCAAAGATATGTAGGTCACCTTCAAACTGAGTTCTGCAGTATGAATGTGAGTCTGGTCGGACGATGTGCAGTAAATATTGCAGGCGTCGCCGGGCTACAGATATACCTTCAATACCAATACTACCAAGATATCATGCCTGCTCTCCTTCTGCCATGATAAAATCCCCTCTTCCATTCATATGCCTAATTCGTGCTAGATTCCGAGGCGTTTTTCAAGGTGGAAATACGGGAACACGCCATACAAACCGTTTCCCAGAGATAATGGCGCCGAAATTATATTGAGCTCGTATTCAGCTTCGGTCCCCGATTTTCTGGAGTGCTTCAACCACCCGCACCTGATTGGATGCGTACAAGGTTTGTATATTGGTTGGCCAGTAAGACCACGTGTCGAGCATTGTATTTATGCACATGGGACTACGTACCGGGTATGTTAAAAGCCGATAGTTCAGCAGCTTGCTCTTGCACAAAATATATGATCAATAGGGAGGGCGTTATGCGATATTACTGGTGGCGCCGGGTAAGGCGCTCGCCGCTCGGGAGAATGATCATTCTGACGGGCATGGGGTATCTGGTCGTATTTATGGGGTCCGAGTGTTAGACCCCGGACTTCTGCCTCGAACACGCAAAGACGCAAAGAGGCAAAGATATACCGCACATTCGCAGCTGCCCGGGGAGGGATCTTCGCATTTGTGAGATCCTACTCTGCTTGCTCCCCTTCGGGCTTTCATCATCGAGCCGATCACCACCGATCATGGGCGAACAAGTCATAGAAGAAAACAAAAGGCTTTTGGCTTCGCCATCCGATGAGGAAGAGCTCCAGTCCTGTACGTCTTCCAGACATAGAGAGCGCGATTTTTTATCGTCTACTCGTTACCGTACTCTGAAACTTCTCTACTTGGTTTTCTTGCATGCTGTTCTCGTCTTGTCTCTATCCGCGCTCGTGTTTCAGCATTTCAAATACCGGAGCGGACCAGAAAATGGAATTTACAGTAAGAAACATACTCATTACAACAACTCATATGATAGCACTAAGGAAACAACAGCTCCAGTATCCAGCCCAGTTGGCTCCGTTGTGAAGACTGAACGAAGCAATGGAACCCTAAAACACAACTCGTACACCGGCTACCCCAATGACGAAAACAACCGCGCCTGGGAGGATCTCATAGATCGTAAGTATACCACCCAAGATTAAAAATCAACCCTACGCTAAATCTCTACAGCACTCATATTCAACGCCACAGCAGAAGAACTCTTGCGTGCAGGCGAGCCGCTCCAAGACTCCGTAAAAGTAGCTTCGGGTGGATACATGGCCAGTCTCGGCGTATACCACGAGCTCCACTGCCTAGTAAACAAAATCCTTTCTCCAACCTACCCCCATCAACTCACTGACATCCCCATCAGCGTCGAATGCGCCTCTGGCTTTACCGGGAAAGGTACTACCCTAATGCGACGAGAGAAGATGAGATGTTCATGCAGGTTCATATCGGCCACTGCATCGAAGCGCTCAGGGTGGCGGCCATGTGTACTGCGGACCTGGGACTTTATTCGTTTGTTTGGTCGGGGCCAGATGCGACGAAGCCGTCGGCGAGGTCAAGTTCGCCGAGGAAGTGCGTGGATTGGGATGCGGTTGATCGGTGGAGTCGGGGGAGGATGATTCCTAATACTCATATTAAGCTGTTGAAGGACGACCCCGGGTTGTAGCTTGCTTCGCCTGCAGGGGATATGGTAGCTGTAGTATACCAGTAATACCATTATAAAGTAGAGCGCATTACAGACATCTGCTTGGTCGGCAAATATGGGTACCATTTATTACTGGGTCGACCTAGAGATAGTTCCGTCTCCCTAAGGCGATTGGTTCAGTGACCAGGTATTGCACCAATCTCTACCCGAAACTAGAAATATAGGTACGCTGGAGATGGGAATGGTGTTCAAATGAACGTTCGGGGGTTGGAGTTACCTATATCAATCGTTTTCGGTCTATTTTTTGTCACTGTGTGGAGGCTCACAGAAATGCCAATGACCACCGTTCTAACGAAATTCGGCGATGCCTTCCCATTAGCAATAAGATCCGCTGGAGCCGGCGCTTACAGTTTCGGATCCACCGACCCGCCCTTGAAGCTCAACTGCTTTCCCCAAAATTCAGTCATCGGAAATATGATGTTTGGCGAGATAGCTGCACCGTTCGGCGCACTGGCGTATTAAGTTGAGCCAAGTAGACTCCAATGACACGAACGCCGCCACCATAAGCGGTGATGGCAATTGCTTGGCCGATGACGATGTCTTCTTGAACCTTGAGTGCGGAGTTGAGATTCTATGCCCACGTAATCTACGGAGCGTGCTACGCTGCTGTGTTCTTGGGCTAGGATCGCAGCGACTGGGTCCAACGAGACGGAATTGATGACAAGGGCGCCAATCGATGCGGCGCGCTCGAGTCGCTGATCAACGTGGTTGATAGAGTAGACGTGAGAAGCACCTTGGAGGATGGCCGTGTATGCGGCAAGCAGACCTACTGGGCTAGCGCCAAAGGCGACGACGGAATCGCCGGGCTCAAGACCTAAAAAGATACGGCTGCCTAGGCTGTGGACTAGATGTCGCTAACAGTGAGGTAGTCTTGTTCGATGGTAGAGATTGTTGTGTTTTGAGTTAGGGGGATGGGAATGAGACTGTAGTCTGCGAAAGCGACGCGTGCGTATTCCGCGAGATTCACAGAATAGTCAGTCTTTACTGACACAAAGTATAATGGTATGGAGCTGAAGAGAACCTACATTCGAGGCCGTCAGATAAGCCCGCCTCGCCATTACCGCAATAATCGCCCATTTGCGGCGTCATTGTTAGATGCTCATACGAAGGCGTGTCGGTAATAATCACATATTCTCCTACCTCTAGCGAAGAAACGGCGGATCTGAGTTCGGAAATACAGCCTATTGCTTCGCGGCCGATGGTCCATGGCGGCGTGCTACCAGAGAATCCGCGATAGATGTGTAGATCTGAATCGCAAATTGCCGGCGTAGTGATGCGGACGACGACATCGGTTGGCTGCTGAATGGTGGGGAGGGGTATGTCTTGTACAAGCATTTGGCCTAGTACTCTAGACTGTACCGCGCATGGTGACGTTGAGAGCTTGCGTGAGGTTTGTAAAGGACATTTTGGGTGACTGGGATGGAGAGGAAGAGAGAAGAGGAGCAGGAGAGTTGTTCTGCGGTGAAGAACTGACTGTCTCTCTATACCACATGGTCATCGACAGGGAGTTCAATGCATTCTTGCACTCAAAGAGATTCTCGGGTGCTTCAAGGTACCTTGGTAAGCCCTCCCTCCGCTGCAAGCTCACCGAGGCTTTCTCGAAATTTCTATGACGATCTACTTCAGTCACAATGATGAGGTCTTGAGATAACACAGTGATGCGCAGATACCATGGTAGCGTACACAGCCGCGATGAAGACACGGCCAGCGCTTTGTTTAGGAACCACTGGCTTGGCACACGTGTAATGTGTCGCTGTTCAAAAATCATTCGCAAAGGAATCGCGTTAAATGAGCTTTGGTTCTAATTAAGATGTGCAAGGGGCAACACTGGCGTATCATTTGATTTGTTTATTCAATGCACGTGACTGGACGTCGGAAGAAACATCAGCCGAGCCATAACGAGCGGGGAAACGCGGAGTTAATGCGGCCTGATGACACTGCGCAACCTCCCCTAGCATCCTGGAATCGATACAAAACACTGCTGACACATGCCTTGATCCAATGGCTACGTGGTATTTTGTTTGAAAACATAATTTTCACCAACAGCGAACCAATCGAATCCTGATGATCATTTAAGAACTGGGACACAACGTATCAGAAGACGGGGAGGCAAATGCAGACCATCCGTGCGCGAGAGTAGACACCTGTGCACCTGCTCGTGTGGGCAGCGTCATTATTCTCTCACGAATCTCTGAACCGCATTGGAATTTGCGGGTCAGCAGCACGCATACCGCCTATATACGAAGAGCTGCCACCCCCACGCACGCTAACCTTCGCGTCTCGATCAAACATGTCAGCAAGTCCGACGGCATCAACATCATACCCCATCGAGCTTAGATGGTCCTCCAGGTACCTCAATGTGCACAATGGCACAGAGGACTGGACGGGAATGACAAACCCCACGGAAAGACGGAAACTGCAAAATCGCCTGAATCAGAGAGCTCGTCGTAAGTCTCTCCTGTCTCCCTTCAGAGGATGCCCCGCAAAGGATTGACCTCTGAACAAGGATCGCGCGCTAAACAAAGCCCCTCGAAGCTGGAGAGGGACACCGAGAAATCGGGTTCGAAAGAATGCATTACCGCATCGCCGCGGGCGCAGGCCCTCATGCAGCACTTTGCCGAACATGCGTATACCAGTTATATGCAAGGCACGCCCGCTTTGTCCCATCTTCCTCTTCTCGTCAAGTTCAACGTCTCTAGCGTGTTGAGGTAGAACGCTGAAATCCTAGGCGTTGTAGCCGAGTTCTTCGAAGACGATGGCTTGTCACCCTTCACCAGACCTGAAAAATCGAATGATGCTTGGCCTCGGAGTCTGCATCCGACCAGGCTTCAAAGCTCAATCGAGCACCATCCCTGGGTCGATGCGTTTCCTAGTCCTCGTTTACGGGATAACCTTCTGCAAGCCTTTGAACACCCTGATATCTGCGACGAAGACGAATTATGCCACGACATCTGCGAATACGATCGTGTTGATAGCGAGCATCTGATGATTGTATGGGGAGCTTCGTGGGATCCGCAGAGCTGGGAGGTGACACCGGAATTCTTGAACAAGTGGGGATGGCTACTGAGTGGGTGTGCAGACGTCATGAAGTCGACAAACACATGGCGCGCTAAACGGGGCGAACCTGTTATCACTGCGAAAGAATTCGAGGAATATGCACGGATAAGTATGCTAGACAAGTTACGGTAATAATCGAAGCTATTATCGGCTATCAGCCGGTTGCATATGCGACCATCGGGCCTACCTACGAACTGTGACGCAACTACGAGCCCCACCAAAAGTTGGAGCTTCTTGATCCCACCACCATTACTTCCGACAAAACATATATTCTCCACAATACCCTAATACAACATTCAATTGTCTGTTGCCCTGCCTTAAACTGCAGAATTCCAAGACATCGCAGCAATGGACCCCTTCGCACCACCACCAAAGCCAAAAACAGCCCTAGGATGGCACCGCATTCTCTCCCCCACCGCAAATGTCAAGGTCTCGCCCATAGCTCTTGGCGGAATTAGCCTTGGAAATTCATGGAGCAAGCTCTTTGGTAAAAGCGAGGACGCATTCTCCCTTCTTGACGCTTACTACAACCTCGGAGGCAACTTCATCGATACGGCCAATATATACAATTCGGAAGAATCGGAGAAATTGATTGGTGAATGGATGGAGGAGCGTGGCGTGCGTGACCAGATGGTTATTGCGACGAAGTATGGTGCGGGCTATCGTTCTTATAATCGAGAGAAAGAGCCACTGCAGAGTAACTTTACCGGGCCTTCGGCGAAGAGCATGCATGTGTCGGTGAGGGATAGTTTGAGGAAGCTTAGGACGGACTATATCGATATTCTATATATTCATTGGTATGTCCTAATTTTCTCTCTCACAAGTGTGCCGAAGCTGAAAGTTGACGCACTGTTCGCGTAAAAAATAAGTGGTCGTCAATAGTTGCTGATCCTTGATAGGTGGGATGTCGCGTGTTCAGTTGAAGAAGTGATGCGCCATCTTCATGCCTTGGTCATGGCTAGAAAAGTCCTGTACCTCGGTGTCTCCGATACCCCAGCTTGGGTTGTAGTCAAAGCGAACGAATGTGAGCTGATCTTCCTTTCCGTTCTCAGGTTTCATCTCCTAACACGTCCGTCTAGTTGCTCGCCGTCACGGCCTGACACCTTTCTCTCTCTACCAAGGGCGATGGAACGCAGCATACCGCGATATGGAGTCCGAGATTATCCCCATGTGCGAGGACCAAGGCATGGCTATCGTTTCCTGGGCCTCACTGGGTGGGGGGCAATTACTCACCGAAGAGCAGAGGAAGAAACGGGAGGAAGATCCAAATGCGGGCCATGGTTTCTATGAAGCTTCAGAGAATGACATCAAAGTTTCCAAAGTATTGGAGAAACTGGCGGCCTCTAAGAACGCAACATTACAGGATATTGTAAGCATATATACTTTCTTGATTCCCTCATCACTCGCGCGGGCAAAAGCCGCGGACAATTCCACCTTGAACGATGACAACTAATCGCTCCACCAGGCACTCGCGTACCTCTTCCACCAATCTACGCACGTCTTCCCCATCGTCGGGGTCCAAACGGTTGAGCACGTCAACCTTCTTCCCGCCGCCTTGAGTATCAAGCTCTCGACCGAGGAAATTGATGAGATCCATGGCGCTGCTCCGTTCACCCCGCTATTCCCCCAGAGATTTCTCTTTGGAGATGAGGGATATAATACAAGGTTGACGGTGGCGGATCAGGTAAATTACAAGATGGCGGCATGGCTTGATGCTCCATCTAAACGACCGGTGAGTTGAATGGGTTTGGAATGATATGATGCGGTTGCTAATTCGATGCAGGTGTATGAGCCGCGTTCATAGCGGACAAATGCTACGGTCAGGTGTCATCGGGTTCTTGGGATGGGTTTACTTACTCTTGTTAAAAAGCACAATAATGCACCCCCAATTTCCATACCTTGCGTATTGATTGCCAGGTTCTCTTCCTTTACGTGAGGTTAATATCGGTGATCCGGCTGTACTTTTAAGGTATACTTCAGGTGCTCTTGTTTATGCTTCTGCTGCATCGTTTGCTGCAAACGTCTATCTTTTGCGGCAAGGTTCCTCCGGAAGCACGTATGCTCTTAAAGACCTTCGCATACCCAGGCTTTAAACAACCGGTGAAGACAGCGCCACACAAGGTCATTATGCAGGTTGCCGGTCAGCGTATTCATCATGCCCAACAATTACTGCCGCGCCGCATGTGCCTGCATTCGTACTTCGGCGCGATGTTGTACACTCACACTTTGTGCGTTTTGCATGGCCTGTAGGGATTGGGGTGAGATGGGGATTGACTTGGCGCCTTTCGGCTGAGGGTGGGGCAGTTTCCTCCCTACTCCTCTTTCGTTTTCCTTCATAAACCTCATATCATCCCTCCCAAATTTTTCTCCTTTCTCGTTTTTTGCGCTATCTCCATGTCATCACACAAAGAGCATGGATCGACATCGCGAAGCGTCCAAAACCCGGTCAAACACGACGACAACAGCCCCACAGCCTCCACCAGACCATTTTGACCGCGATGAATCGAAGCCATTTCGGTATCGTCCGCTTGATCGAGATGCCCAGGAGATCAGACTGCTTAGAATCCTTCCTGGCAGCTGGGACGATGAACTTCGACTTGAGATATTTCACACCCCGCTGGTTGCGCCCGGAAGAGCACCTGATACGAGGATGGATATTGAGGAGCTGCAGAAGACATTGCCGGAGGGCTGGGTCGTTGAAAAGACTATCGAAGGACGGTACGTTTTCTGGGACGGCCGTAATGATACTACCCACTGGGCACATCCCGATCCAAAATTTGATAAGGAGCTCTGTGATTCACCGGCAGTTCTAGATCCTTATCCTGGCTTCGAGCCACGTTATGAAGGTACGATCATCCCTATTTAATAAATGATTTCAATATATAAAGCGTTTGTACAAGATGCTCTGCATTTTTTATTTAACAGTCTCACGGGCTTAAATTTTGAGCTCTTGCTAATCTATGGTCATTTCCATAGCTCTTTCTTATGCCTGGGGAGTTGAAGATGCCAACCAAGTTGTGTATCTAACATCAGAATCCTTGGAAGGTTCCGGGACATTTTCGCTACGTCGTAACTTGTACTCCGCTTTACAACATCTTCGTGAAGCAGAATCACCTCGCGTGGTGTGGGTCGATGCTATCTGTATTAATCAAGATGACTTAGAAGAACGCAACATAGAAGTCAAGAAGATGGGCCAGATATACACTTTAGCCTTCAGAGTTGTTGTTTGGCTGGGACCTGATCAGACTGATTTATCTGGAAAGAGGGCGCTCAGCGTTCTTGAGTCACTCGGCAAACATATCGAATATACTCAATCCTATGCGGTGTTCCCATCACCCACATCTCTGTTGAATTTATGGGACCTGCAACAAGAATTGCCGCACAATGACAACGACTATCTCTCAGTCTCAAATATCCTCCAACGATCATGGTGGGATAGGCTCTGGATCTGGCAAGAGATATTCTTGGGGAATCATGAAACAGTCATTCAGTGTGGCTCACGATCGGCGCTCTGGTATTTCGTTCGGCGTGACATACTATTGCTGAACGATAGACGTCAGCGAGGCGACGTTGAGATCACCGACAAGTTACCCAGGTCGTTGTTATCCACTCGAGCCGGTCTGTGCAAGCCAAGCACACAAAGTCGCCTTCTCGATATTCTCGAGGGAACCCAAAATGCTCAATATTCTCGAGAGCATGATCGCATATTCGCACTTTTTGGCATCATGGACCCTGGATTTACCGCTCTCGTTAAAGCCGACTATACTCTCCCAATCACTGATCTTTTTGTAAGCATGTGCCTTAGTTACTTCAATTACTACGGCAATCTTTCTTTATTGGTGCATTGTTACAAGGGACATGCAGATTTCGCTCCAAACCAGCCTTCTTGGGTCCCTAATTTTCTCAAACTCCCCCCACTGAAACGATTCATCTCTGGGTTCGCGTCTGGTGAATCTGGTTCTGGATCAACTGATCATGGAGATGGTTTAGAACTTACCGTTTTTGGAGTTCTTTGCGGCCAGGTTCAACAGCGGTCGATACCAGCCCCAATGGAAGGCGATATTGTAGGGACATTGCGAAGCTGGAAGTTCGATCTTCGTAAAGACGATTTGGAAGAAGAAGTGCAACAGATGGACTTTGTCATGGCAATGGCATGTGGAGAAACTAAAGAGCGGCTACCGGGATACGAATTTCCGAGCATTCAACAATACTTAGAGTCGTACCGGGAGGACGTCCCAATGGCAGCAGACTGTGTAAGAGGACGATCATGTTTTCGGTCAGTAGAAGGCCATGTGGGAATATGCTCTTCGGCTTCCCATGAAGGTGAGTATCTTCTCTTCCGCCGGATCTGCTCATAATTCGCACTTATACTGACTTCTGGATTATAGGAGATGTTATTGCAGTGATCATTGGATTTCATTGGCCCATAATTCTACGTCCTTGTATGACCACTGACAGCACGACCAAGTATCAAGTCGTGGGTCCTGCTTATGTAGACAAACTCATGGGTGGGGAGGCCTTACTCGGTTCTCTACCCAAGGATTATACATGGCGACGTGAATTCGATAGCGAAGGTGGTGCTTTTCAAGCTTTCATCGATTCAAAGTCTGGACGTGCGACTTATGACGACCCCCGACTCGGACTCTTGCCGGAAGGGTGGAAGTTTGCTAGGCATTATGAGCCTCGAGAAAAGGCTGTAAGAGGATTCAGAAATACGAAGACCGGAGAAAAAACATACAAGGATCCAAGGCTTTCCGTGGAGGAGCTAAGGAGGAAGGATGTCGACGTACAAAAGGTCACTCTGATCTGACACGTGTTTCGGTGCGAAGTAGGAGTTTTAAATCGAGTCAGTCGAATTAATTTTCACATTACCAACTGGCCTTTTTGTACATGCATTGGTCGTAATCAACAAATCTCATCGAGAGAGATATCTGGATTGGAACGACTAATCAAGGGTCCATGACGTATACACTCATTCTACTAGCACCGCAGCATCGTAGGATTCATCATGCTTACAACCTTCCAAAACGTACCTTGGCAGGCATCTGGATCACCAAATATTGGAGTACCTTAATATCTTGCGCTTCTTTTTGACGTTCCAGTCGCACATTCGCGCCCGGCCATCTGAAACTATCGCACCCCAACAATCCCATATATTTCGCATCCGACAAAAAAAGACCAGCAATCACATCAGACCGCTATTAGACGTTCAATATCCGTCATCACTTTTAAGATTCAAACCTCCAGGCGCTCACATACCCACGACTTTTTTGAAAGACTAAAAGGAAATGTCCTACTCTCCACCAACAACACTCTCTTCCCTAACCGCCCACCTCCTCTCCACAACACACTTAACCCGTCCCCTCTCATCACATGCAACTCACCCTTCTTTAACCCATCAGATATCTTCTCTGCTTCTGCATCCCAGCCTCGAAGCCGCGCTACACATCCTCAATGCCGATTTGCCCTCAGCGCATTTCCTAGTCCGCCATATGCAGGCACCACCCGCTGTCGAGGGAATGCTACTCCATTCTATCTCGCATAGATGTGAAGGCGATTTTGGGAATGCGAGGGCTTGGGCGAGCGATGTGAAGGATGCGTGCGAGGGGTGGGTGCCCAAGCATAGGGGTGAGAAGAAGCTGAATGATGAGGTATCTAAACAGATTCTCAGAGCGGCGGAAGTGGATGCGACCCTTGTGGAGTTTGTTTATCGGGGTGATGTGGAGGGGTTGGGAAAGATAATCGATGACGTCGAGAACTTTCGCAACCGGTCTTTGAAGGAGAAAAGCTCAGCTTCAGAAGAAGCTATCGAAAATCGCATACGAGAAGAAATGGAGCGCATCATTTCCTGGTGCGCGCAGAAATTCGGCTCTGAAAGCTGGCCGGACGCATCCACCGCATGGGTGAAAGACTCTGAAGAGATCCAGAAAGTATCCAACAATATGGTCAGTGGAGATGGAGGTTGGAGGAAGTTTTGAATTGGGAAGACGATGAGTGGCTCGGTCCAACCTTACCCAAGGTACAGCGTTAGATGGAGAATATTGGAACTAGTGATGCAACACCTGAGTAACGCGCCAAATCCAACACAATATATCTCGCGATTTCGACCTACAATCGGCATCTTTCCCCCTTCCTTCATAGCACTCGGCTGCCCGCCCTCAAGGTGCATCGCGGGATGGCTGTCTTTACGCATCGCTCACTCGTCGCCATCACGCTCGCTATTCTGCTCCTCAATGTCTGTATGTTCCTCAACAGAGAGCGAAACTCGGCGTGCTTCTTCTATCCAAACTCCGAACGATGTCAGATTTCCAGCAAAGCCTCTTTCAATGCCCTAACATCCGGTCCAAGCAACGAAAAACTCGCCTTCGCAATGTTCTTTTCAAGCACCGAATACCAATCTGAAGTCCTGTCCGCCGACAACTACTTCATCTCCGCGCGCATTCTAGTTTGGCAATTACTCCACAGCCCGAAGACGCGCAGCCGTCGTCCAATCGATGTCGTCGTACTCGTTACACCGTCCGTATCGGAGTCACGACGCAAGGTCCTCGAGGCCGACGGTGCGATCATACATCCCGTCGATTTCTTACACAAAGCATGGGGAGACTTTAGGGAGACGAGATGGCTCGATATCCTTGCAAAGTTGAGAGCGTGGGAAATGACGCAGTATAGCAGAGTGTTGATGCTGGATACGGATACGATACTGCGGGAGCCGATCGAGAGTATCTTTGAAGAAGAAGCAGCGCAGTTCCAGAAGACCTTACCGTATGGCGATGTGGAACGGCAACCTCCCGAAAGCGCTCCGGCCCTTCCCGACGAATACGTCCTCGCCGGAGTCGGTGAAACCTTCAGTTCGGAACACACATTCCCGCCCTGGTGGGACGGCGACGGTACGAACGGCGGACTGTACAAGCGTGGCTACTTCAACGGCGGATTCCTCATCTTCTCTCCCAACAAGAAACTCTTCGACCACTTCCAATTCAAAGTCAATCTGCCCAATTCCTTCGACCCATCGCTCGCGGAGCAGAATCTGTTAAACAGCGTACACAATTGGCACGGGCCGGCGCCGTGGAAGCCGCTGAATAACACGTGGAATCTGATGTATCCGAATGATGATGACTTGAGGGGAGGACTTAAGACGATGCATCAGAAGTGGTTTGAGACGCCGTGGGCGGATCAGCAGAGGAATGGCGAGTTGGTGAAGATGGAAATGGGGAGGGTGAGGTGGGAGATGGAGGGGTGGTATGAGGCGTTGGAGAGAGAGCAGCTATAGTATGGAATTTGGGAGATGATGAAATGTTTATGGAGCGACAGGGCTATTCATTGGCTTTGGCTCACGTGACATCATCAGTTCATGGGCACATATGTAAGGCGCACAGAACGTAGATATTACAGGCTGATAGATTTTAGAATAACTAGCATTGTATCTTCCTTAAGCGGTATGACGTATTTTTTTGTTCCATTCTTGATGTTGAAGAAACGTGCTGCTTGAAGAAGGTTCCAACTCCGTCGGAAGCTAGTCCGAAAGCGGGAAGCCGTTTAATCCCTATCCCTTCATTCCCCTCAACACCATCATTTCTCCCATTCCACCACGGTGCCCCTTCAAAACTCGCAGTCAATCAAGGATGGGCGTTTCATTTGGAAGACATCCACGGCATCGCTATGGGGAAAGAGTCGAAGACGAAGAAGGGTTCAAGAGGAGCAAGTGAACGAGTTCTACCTATGGCAGGACGACACCTTCTTACTCCTCGAAAAGCAGTACCTGGGGTGAGAAGGAATGGTCTGGTTCTGGAACGCTACCTTCATCTAATTCTAGTGATGCAAAAGATGATTCTATTCGTACTGATGTGCTCTGGCAGTGTATCTGGAGCGGTCGGTACCATCAGCCTAGCTGAGCGTGTAATGGAGAATCACAAACACCCTTTCCAACACCATTTTTGCATCCTTCACCTGGATAGTCAACGACCAGTCCCCTAGCTCACGATCCAATCCAGCCTGCGTAAACATATTCACCTTTCCAATCGACGTAGCGCCACCGCCAAAATTGACTGCGTCCTCCGGCGCTGCAGGATCCGTCACGATCGAGAACGCCGCGCCAGGTAGATCGGTAGCAGTCACCAGCGTGATGCTGCCAATGTTCACCTTCTTAGCCGTTTTGGTGAAGAATGGTAGACGCGATCGCAGATCCGTCATGGCTATCGCGCGCGGCGGTGGCGGCGTGCTCGGCGATATGGTTGGGGCTGGCCGCGATGCTCTCGCCCACTCGGTCGCGAACTCAGAGCGGAGATCGAACAGCGCTGCGAAGCCGGCGCCATCCTCAACAGTGGCCTTCAGGAAGTCGCCGACAGCAGCAGAAGCCGCGGCCTTCATCTTCTCGCCACCATTAGACGACACGTACATGACGCGCAGCACGACGTCGGTGATGGAGCTGTAATCGAACTGGCGAAAATTCGGCGGCAGCTCGATCTGCCAGGAGCTGATCGCGCCTGCGCCCTCGAATGGGTTATACCGCTCGTCTTTGAAATTGAGCTCGAACACGCCGTTATCATTCTGGCCCGTGCTGACGGCGATGGAGTCTATGGGGATGGCACCCGTCTTGAATCTCTCGTTCAGGCCGGCATCCGTCTGCTCCGGGTAGCTCTTGCTGTCGACGACGGTCGGGGAGAAGCGATAGCGATGGCTGAGCAGGCGGAGCGTGGCGTTGAGGCTGGTGTATGGTCCGACGACGCAGGGTATCGTCATTGATACGGACTTGATGCGGCGGAAATAATGGCCTGGCCAGTCCATGTCGAAGAGGATTTCGGGCAGGTCGATCTGGCAGGAGCCTTTCTCGCGGAGTTCGAGGAGGGCGAGTGGGTTGATTTGTCGGAGCGAGATGGATTTGACGATTTCAAAATCGTGGCCGCGCTTGTCTTGGTAGGCCGACTCCATCTGCTTCAGCGCAAGGTAGAGTTGCTCACCGCTCTGCAGACCATCGCGTGCCGAGTTCCAGTAACCGAATTTGATGAAGGGGGATGGTTGTGGACCACGATCAAATATGAATGCGGCTTCGGCTTGCTTTGCCACGTTGTACGCCAGCGTATAAGTCTGATAAAAGAGCGTACGTACAGAAGATTCAAGCCATGAGTACAGTTCCTCGTTGGTGTACTTGTTCTTCAAAAAGTCCACGACTTCGGCAGCATTGTCAATCTGTTGCTGCTGGTTCGTCATCTCCTGTGCTGCCGTAAGAATGCGAGTCTTTTGCGTAGCAATCTGCGCGTCGATAGACTTGACCTCTAACGCAGACGTATTCGCCTGCTGGATCCGTTCCTGGTGATTGCGAATGTATCCCGCCTTGCGCGAAGAGTTGGAGGCATTGAAAGTATGCTCGTCGGAAAGGATTCGAATATATCGGGCATGAGAGGCTAAATGGGCGGCGACGTTTTGAGGACCGGCGCCAGAGCTCACTCCGACGCCCCAAGGCTGAACGCTGATGTTAAGGCTAGGGAGACTCTCCATCATTGCGTTGATGATTTCAATCGTTCCCACTTCAACGTTACGGTCCCGTGCGGCTTTGCTTTCGTCCATCTCATTCTTCTCTGTCGCTGTAATGACCATGTCTCCATCGGTAGAAGGCTTAGGAGGAGACAGCGGGATTGGCGCGTACGCGGAATCAGTCTCGACCAGGTCAGGCATATCCAAGCCACCGAGCATAGAAAAGAGCTTATATCTGTAGTGCGGCCCATTCCGGCTTACTCTGAGCGCATCGATGCTCTTGTTCGCCTCCTCGGCTTGTAACTTACGAACATCCATGATGAGCCGCTGGATATTGTGTTCGTGCGTGGACTTTAGAAGTTCGAGCGAAAGGCTGTCCTTTTTCTCCTTCAATGTAACAAACTTTTCGCCCATCGAGCGCAGTTCGGCACAGAGCTCAAGTGACTTTTGCAGGAGGTACTGGAAGCGATAATTGGGCATCGGAGCGTTGAGGTCGTTCAACACATTGGCGAGGCTGAGTCCCTGCGCTGCCATGTTGACCAGCATCATCGGATCGAGAGGAGGATCCCACAACGCCAGAGAGATTGCATTGCCGTTGATATCTTGGCAGTGACGGAGTTTGTAGAGACGATCGTCAATGGTATTCTTGATGGCTCTGAGCTGTGGATTGTCGGGTATGCAGAAGTATCGGGCAGTCGCGAAGCCAAAGACATTTGCGAGCGAGATTTCTCTCCCTCTGAATTGATACGGTTGCGGAATCTGGTTGCTGAACGGAAACGACAGTTCAAGATCAACAACAGCGTTGCTGATTGCATCCCATTTATCGAGCAAGCTGAAATAGGTTTGCGGCTTCTTCTTTCCACGCTTTGGTATCTTTTGACCGGCGGGACCGTATATGTGGCTGGC
This sequence comes from Byssothecium circinans, assembly GCA_010015675.1. Taxonomy (NCBI): domain Eukaryota; kingdom Fungi; phylum Ascomycota; class Dothideomycetes; order Pleosporales; family Massarinaceae; genus Byssothecium; species Byssothecium circinans. Next base: position 474,975 of record ML976981.1, on the reverse strand, counting down.
CACTACGTAGCATTGGATGGCCAGTGGAACAGTCTCTAGGGAGTTTTGCCTGAAGTAGTAGTCGCCGTAGGCAATGAGAATCTCGAGGTACTTCATCGTCGTCCACTTCATGTAAGCCACCGGTCTGGCTCGGGCGACTACGTGAGGCATGAAAGGATTATCGCGCCATTGTTTGATCTGACCAGATGCCTTGTCCGCCATATGAGGCTGCAGACTATTGAAAAGCGCATCGAGAACACCTTCGCTGGAGACGAGGCTGAAAGGCTTCCATTTCCACACTCTTGCTTTGGAATTGCCATCAGCATACGGATCGAAGACGTAGTGGCACATAGCCAGCGCTGCCTCATATTGCTGGTTCTGTAATAAAGCATCTGCGAGTTGCATTGGAGCGTGGAAACCAAACTCCCAGTTATAGAGCGCGTACGGCGTGTAAAGCTCGTTGAATGTTGGCGCATAGTTTCCATCTGCCGTTGGTTCTTGCCCTGAAAGTCCAAACGCATAGGTTAACAAATCCTGATCATCGTCCTTGACCGCTTGGTATGTGTCGAACACTGGTGCGAAAGTCGGCGCGGTGTTGATCTTGCTTAAAAGCTCGTGAGAGAAAGTATGGTAGAATGGAATTGGCTCCCCAGTGATCCGAATGCTCGATGCGGATCGGGCGCCTGGAGGGTACAATGCGTACGGAAGCCTCCCGGCCTGGTTTACACCGCCGACGTTGAGTTCGAATGCACTTCTCTGGAAACAATACATGGTCATGGGTTCGGTCGTCGATCCTCTGTTCGTGAAGTGAAAGCTCGTGGAGTCAGTCCATTCCAACTTCGGTGGCGTCGTCTCTAACGGTGCCGCGTATGCCTGAGAGCCTTGGAACTCAAACCTGCCGATTGGAACTGCCGCGGTATCTTTGTAAACGTCGATTGAAATCCATGTTGTCGGCGCGGTCCCCATGAATCGGGAGACGAACCGGTACTTGTCCACAGCTGCGGCTGAAGCGGTCGCATTCTCCATTACGGAGTCCATGGTGGTCTTCTTCTGCGTCCATTTGCCATTACGAAGTTCGCTCCAGCCAAGTTTGATTTCCCATGTCTCCTGCGGCTTGACTTGATCTGGAGTCGCATTGGCTAATGGTGAGTTGGCCAGGGCCTTGGGAATGGTCTTCTTGGCCATTTCCGCAAAGAAGATGAAGAAACGGTTCTGCCAAACAACTGGATTCACATAACACCCATCATACGCCTGGGAAGTAGTCGTAGTTTCCACTTGATAAGTCGGGATATCGACTGGGACCAGCTCCCATGGAGTCCAGACGCTGGATAAAATGCTGTGCGTCCGGTAGTAAAACTGATATGGGATACTTCGAGTCTTGGCCACGATGTAGAACATACCATCGTCTCCATCATCCAGGAACAAACCTTCTACCCGGAGGTTCGCTATTGCATCAAGGCCGTATAGGTACGTCGTAAGTGACTCTTTGAGTGCCGTGGGATTGACGTCTTTCTGAAGGATGTCCTTCTCCAGGTTCTCGTAAAGCGGGGATTTGTCGTCTCGCAGCGACGGCACAATGAAGTTTTCCGGGGTCAAGAGAACTTTGACGTTCGCAGTTCGGACCGTTTCTTTCGACAGTGCCACCCAGCGAGTTTGGTCGAGGGCGTCATTCTCAACTCCGTATTTTTCTTCCAAACCTAGTATGCAACGCTGGACGAACAACTGCACGGTTGATATAGCTTGCTTGATGCGGGATGTTTTCAAGCACGCGCCCATTTGGACGTCGAGGAGGAAGAACTCAAAAAGTGAGTCAGCATCCACAACCCCCCATTTGATCAGCTCCTCTTGCACTACGAGATATGCGACTAATGCATCACGTTCGTGCATCCGTAGTCGGTCGTGTAGCGGCTTGATGGCTTGCTCCCAGTCGTCAAGAGAGTAGCGTGATCGGATGGACTTTCGAATCTCTTCGGCAGTTTCGTGGGTCGGCCAGAATTTGGCCATTGGATTAGCAGCCTTGAACAGTAACGGTAAATCGATCGTGACGTTGCTTGCAACTGTCAAAGCCCTTTGAAGCTTCGTCAAGACCGTAACGTCTCTGAAAGTTGCTGGCCCAGTGAGAGCGAAGCCAGTCGAATCGAGCATCGACGCAAGCTTTTCGGCTTCCCATCCAGTTACCTTGACCAGTTGATTGCAAATATCTGCCGTTGGTGTTGTATCAGGAGCGGTGAATATCCATCGCATGAAGTCGAGGAGAGACAACTCGCGCGCTGGCAGCGATGACCGAAACTTGGTGAATCGAAGAACTTGCTTCCACGCGTCAATTTTTATGCCATTAAGATCGAATCCCCCAAAGTCGGCTGGGTGCGTTTGGAGATATTTGATGTCTTCGATGGAGAGTGCAAAACCATTGATGATAATAGCGGCTCGGACCAGTTTCTCAAGTATGCCCTTTGTGGTCTGCGTCCCGTAGTCCGGAATCAAAGCACTAGAAGGTATTTCCACAATCGAGGTTCGCGACGTCATCCAACCAAGTCCTGGTATCGATTGACCGTTGCTACTCAGAAGATACAACTTGCCACCAGTGAGAGTCTGTGGCTCTGTGAACCAGACGTCATTTGGGTCCTCCTGTCGCTCTGTGAAGGGAATAGCCACATTATCAATCAGGAGAGGGGCCGGTCTAACATCCCCGTAGCCAACGAAGCTGTAGGCATCATTGCTCGGAGGAATCAAGTAGCCCGTCCAAGCTGTAGCAGTCTGTGATGAATGGTCTGTTTTTACACTTTTCAAGACGCTCAGGGCAGACGCATCTCCACCGCTGGTCAGAATCTGTCTCAAAAGAAGCATAGTAACTTCGAGTGAGGATATGCCTGCTTTCCCAGCCATTGCGGAGGCTACAAGCTGGTCGGAAAGCTGATCCCGAAGGTATATGAGGAAATGCTCTAGGAAATAGGCCCGCTTCTTCGGTCCTGTGTTTGGGTTCGGCTGATCTGGGACCAACGCGTCGTCTGGGACCACCGTGTCACCGGCGAGCAGCATGGACATGGCATCGTCTTGGTCGGAGAAGATCATAGCTACGATATTCTTGAAGAACGAAACGGCCTGCTTTTTGGCACGGTCGAGTGCGGCTGCCCAGCCCGGGTTCGCTACCAGCGCTTTAGCCGCAGACAATTCGTCGGCAGTCAAAATGCCAGTGACCGTGAGCTTCGCGCGTCGTTTCGATTCCACCGCGTCGACAGGATCGAAATAGCTGAGCTTTGCTGCCAAAGCGTCCGGTATCTTGATCTTGAGGTCAACCGGCGCGTTTGTGACGTATAACGATCTACCAGCGAGCAGATCATTGACTGCCGAGACCACGGAAGCATCGAACAAGATGGATGTCTTCGCGGTGACCATCTCTTCCGTGACGGAATCTATCTCCGAGTCCTTGAGATCTGGATGCGCCACGTCTATGGCATTCAAGCCATCGAACAGTGCTTTGGATGTTTTGAGAGTGTCAAGTTGCGATGGGCCCAGAGGCTTCAGCTGATAGTCCTCTCCTTGAGTGGCATACCAGAGGTTTGGAATGCTGAATCCATTTTCGGTCATCTCGTTATAGGCAGTCAGAAAAGCTAATGCCGTGGAGGCATTTACGAAGGGGCTGCCGAAGAGCTTCATGGCTTTGAAGAGAAGTAGTACAGCTATCTTCAGTGACTTGGAGATGAGAACGTGTCTGTATACCACCGAGATAGTGTCCAAAGTCAGATCCGCGGCGAGAAGGCCAGTTTCCGAAAGTAGTGTTATGAGCTCATCGCGTTTTATTCGGAAAGCGGCCAGTATGACCGGAATATGGTCGACGACCTTGGTACTGTTGACGAGGTAGGCGCCGCTATCGTCAGCCTTGAACACATCGTCGATACCCAATAGATTGTGTGTGAGGAAGAGTCGCGAATAAAGAGACTTCTCGCCACTCGTGCTGATTGGCGCCCATAGTGCGAGCAGCTTGATCACCTCAAGCCCAAGCGTATCCAGCTTCTTGACACCAACTAGTTCTTTCATGAAATCAGGCGATATCTCGGGCAGAGTGACGTCTTTGCAAACTGGAGTCGGAGTCTGCTCCGTCTTTCCGCATTGGCAGCGAGTCTTGCAGCCACAGCCACTCCGTTTATCGCCTTTACCGGCGGAAGCACGACAATCTTGCATTGCGAAGTCGCCAAACCCGACGGCACTGTCGGATGTATCGCCCTTGGGGTTATCTGGAGGAGGAGGCGGCTTCGAGGACAAGCCCCACAACGCCTTGTCCGTCTCGTCAATCGACCAGCCAAGCCGTCTCCAGAGCCGGATAAACCGTTGTAGCCGGTCCCATTCCTCGAGAGATAAGTCACATCCATTAAGATGAAGAAGACGAACTTTGGTGATGTCGCAGGTGTCAACTACCGGATTCCAGGGAATTGTTTCTTCTTCACGACCTCGGATTGACGGCCATTGTAGATAACCCTTCTCGTTGATAATGGCGAGCTTACGACTCTCATTATCACTTGAAATGTTCTGCGGACCAAGGACTTGCAACTCTCCATTAGAGTATTTCTCAACCAGTAAACCGCCTTCGGTTGTAAAGACCTGGCTGTTGATCAGGACGAGAGCAATCAGTTGACCTTGGGCATCGACAATCTCGCCATTGGGCATTAACGTCCCAATGGTCTGCGACTGAAGGATTGGCACTTCGCCATTGCGGACGTCCTCAGCTTCATCAGTGGAGATGAGCCGTGCTTGAAGAGGCTCGGGCTCCTCTCTGTTGACTTTGTACACCAGCCGTCCATGCACAGGCAACGTAGGCCCCTCTCCAGACTCTAGAACGACAAGTTTGCCCAAGCATTCAAACCACTGGAATACCCAGTTGGAAATTTCTTTCCATGAATAAGAGGGTTTGCAAACAACGTCCTGTGTCTCGGTCCGTGTAAGCAAATCGTAGATCCCAATCCATGGCTGAACAAGGAATAGGAAGTCCACAAGAACTCTGTACCTGTCCTTCGCATTGTCGGCCGTATGATCAATTAGAAGCTGAAGAAACCGATAGCTGAAGCAAATACTCTGCAACATCGCAAGAGCAGGGCCAGTGGGGTACCATGGGTTGACGTAGTTGGTTTTGACGAGATCAACCAACTCCGTGTACAACATGCCGGACCGTTTGAGGAACTGCTTCTTGACGAATCTCAGCCCGATTGCTTTATCCTCGTCACTTGACAGCATATCGGTCGTGTTTTGGTAGCCCCAGTACTCCCGAGGATGTCTCACACCAATTTGTTGCTGGTAAGCTTCAGTGGAGAGCTTCGTGTTACCCATGATCTCAAAGTATCGTTTAGGCCAGAACGACTCTTTCGTGAGAATGATGTACTCCTCTTGAATGACGGACAGGAACTCGGCCTTGCAAGCGCGGTCGAGAGTCTCCTCGTAAAGCTCCTTCATTTCCGCCGTCTGTGGCAGATTCTTACTTGCGCTCAACGGTTTCCTGAAGGTGTCCATCAGCTCGAAGCGAGAAGTCTTGAGGAAGTCGAGATATATTCGCACAGCGTCGACTGGTTGGTGATATGGTAGGCTCCCGAGTGGATAGACGGCTTGTCGCAGAACGCAGTATGCGCTGTAATTGGTATGTTGGGCTTCCGCGAGCAATTCATTGCTGGTCTCATCGCGCACATTGAAAGCATCAATTTCGACCTGCTTTTCCAGCGACCAGTTCTTGGAATATGACTCTTCGTGGAAGATGAAAGATTCCATCACTTCGTTGACCAGATCGACGTACGGAATCAATGTATTGGTGTTTTCACAGGTCAGCTCGATATGCTGTAGATCCGGTCGCCGTCGCAGGAGCTTTTCAAGCGCCGTTTTTGCGTAACCCGTTTTTCCTGTGTTGGGAAACTTTGGCTTTCCAGTCTTGCTATCAATGGTTGGATCTAGATTGTTATTCCTGAGGTACTGCAGCAGATCCACATAGTACGCCGCGGGACTCGTCATGCTGGTGCAGTTGTCACACTCGCAGAAATCAATGCTACCGAAGAGCTCCTCGAGATTGATATTGACGGCGTATTTCTTGGCAACCTTCTCAAACGTTCTCATCCGATCTTTCAAGTCTTCATCGCCATCAATGGCCGCAAGGCCAGTACCTCGAACAGCTTGATGCATATGCGTGAGCGCTTGCTCGTTCCGGAGAGCAATCTTCATTGCATTGTCGTGAATTTGAATCGCATCGTCAACATCGAGTGAATCGCCGAAAAGGTTTAGAAACTGGCTTCGCGGCATCTCCGCCACCTGTGCAGCGCTCGCCACGCCAGAGTTCAAAAGTGGTGGGAGAGTTTCGGGCTTTGAGGTCAACGCCTGGACGCGCTGAAGGGTCTTGAGGCTGTTCACCACCTTTGGCGCTACCTCTGCGTCGAGGTGATCGAATGCACCTGGCTGACTGACGGCATTCTGGATAGAGGTACGACGGATATCGAACTCTGGCTTGTCATCGAAGAACGACGTAACGCCATTGCTCACATCGTCTGGGAGTTCAATCTAAACACCTGTTAGCGATGCTGTCGACTACATAGAGCACGCGTACCTGTTTGTCTCGGACCATTCGCCGCAAAACGGCACTTGGTTCTGCCTGAAAAAGTTGACTCTGGAAGCGCTGTATATCTTGGCTTTTTCTGAGTGAGTCGTCGCTTGTAGAAGCGTCAGCCGCCATTGCCATCAATGCTGCCGGCTCCTCTGATTTCCGATTCTTTTCCCTCCTCAATACATTCCTACGTTCAAGTCCTTGCGTCAATTCGATATGGTGTCCATCGGCAACAGCACGCAGTGTCGTAGCCTTCGGATCTTGCATGAGCGTCTTTAATAGGCTTTCATTCTGATTTGCCATGTCGGCGAGTTCGTTGGCCAGTCTAACCCGCGGTACCAGATCGTGGGGAAGTGGAGATCCGTCCCCAGTAGTTTTGGATAAAACATGATCAATGGCTTTCCCAGTTCGCTCGTCATCTCCCAATACTGATCTGAGGAGCTCAATTCTCGAAGTACCAGGACTTCTTGTTTCGACCGTAGAACCACCATCTCCTGGAGCGGCGGACATAGTACCAAGTATCACCTATCGCGACGGAATGCTACAAACTTGGTGATGGGATGGTTTGTATGATTTCAGGATGGATGGGGATGCGGTTGGGTGCAGCGCTGGGTCCAGAACCGCCTTTGGATAGGAATAAAAGCACCCCAGAATAAAGTATCCATCGAAAAGAATCGTCTTCCTCCATTCATCATGGGCGAAGAGCTGAACGTTACGGCGTCGCTAGGCAAACGCCACCATCGGGTCTCCACCAATCATTTTTTCAGCTCATGCGCAGCCGTCTCCTGAGAGTGGCCTCATCGACCAATGACTGCTGCATTAGCTTCCACTGTTCAGGCAAGGTTCTGGACCCCAATGTGGAGAAGAAGCAAACAAAACCATCTCAGCTGCGCACCTCGGAGCCTTCGCAGCAGCTGAATGAAACTCTCGTATCACCATTATTCCAATCTATCGAAATACTTCCTTCTGGATTAGGGAACCTCAGATCTTCTTATTCCTGGTGTATCAAGCTTATATGCTCAGGGTGGCGTCTCATTTAGCAGCAACTCAGCTGATGAAAAGGCAGCAGAACACAACGTAACTGAACCTTGCTCAACAGCTGAACTCGCCTCTTGCTCTCATCCTCGACGTCAATCTGATTGTTCGATTCTCGCAGTACTGGCTGCTAGAATAGGCATTATGGATGGTGCTATCAAACCGAAGCCCACGAGTGAATGGTGGAAGGGGACAAACGAAAGCCCTCAGGGCCCAGGACCGGCATCACTGCCGACTCAAAACAATAGCAAATCTTCCATCCCGGAGCTACCCACTATCTCACTTCCAAAAGGCGGCGGCGCTATTCAAGGCATAGGCGAAAAGTTTGATGTCAACTCCTGCACTGGAACCGGCTCTACAACAATACCAATACGCACAAGTTCCAGTCGAATTGGCGGAATACAGCCACAGCTCTCCCTGAGTTATGACTCCGGACAAGGCAATGGACCATATGGCCTAGGTTGGCGATTGAACGGTGTTGGTTCAATCACCCGGAAGACGTCCAAGGGATTGCCACGATACAACGATCGAGGACCTGAAGCTGAATCAGATACGTTCCTTTTCTCCGATGCCGAAGATCTCGTCTCTCGTTTCAAGCTCGATTCTTCAGGGAAGACGGTTCTAGGCGCAGATGGCGCTCCTGTCATTGACGAGACTGTTCGAGATGGCTATGTCATCAGGAGGTACTCTCCCCGGATCGAGCAATCTTACTCCCGCATTGAGCGTATTACCAGCATTGCATATCCGGACGATGTCCACTGGAGAGTGACAAGTGGGCAGAACCGTACGACTGTCTTTGGACTCGACACGAACTCTAGAATATACGACATAGCTGCATCTCATGATGGTCCAAAGCGCATCTTCTCTTGGCTTGCCGCCGAAACTTACGACGCTCGCGGAAACGCAATGACCTTCACGTACAAGGAGGAAAATGACAAGAAAGTTCCGCTTGATCAAGCCAATGAAAAGAATCGCTTGCAGGCTGCACGGACAGCCAACCGATATATCAAGTGCATTCGGTACGGTAATACTATTCCAAACCGCGATACCGGCACATGGAGCGTTTCTTCAGCATCAAGGCTTCCTTCTAGCAATTGGAGATTTTCTGTCGTGTTCGACTATGGTGATCACGACCCAAATCTTCCTACACTAGATGATTCGACGTTGTGGCCATGTCGACTTGATCCATTTTCCGATTGTCATTCTAGATTCGAAGTCCGAACATACCGCCTTTGCCAGCGAATTCTCATGTTTCACCACTTTCCAGAGCTCCCAATAAAAGATAATCTTGTGACGTCAACTGATCTATCTTACGATCAGAATCCTACCGCCACTTACCTCACATCTGTCTCGCGTGCCGGATACGCATTGGAAAACACGAACACCTCGTATATCAAAAAGTCTTTGCCACCTGTATCATTTACCTACTCTCTTTTCCCTTCCGATGATGACCTGGCAAATCTCGTCGCTCAAGAGGTTGATAAAGAAAGTCTCGAGAATCTGCCGATGGGAGTAGATGGCTCAAGCTACAAATGGGTGGACCTGGATGGACAAGGTCTCCCAGGCATACTCTCGGAACAAGAAAAGACTTGGTATTTCAAGAAAAACACCAGCGCCAATGCTTTCAACACAGACAGTCCCAAGATTACCCACCCAAGGTTCTCTGCCATCGCTGCACTTCCCTCAAAGCCGTCCATTACGGTCACGGGTTCTAAAGCGGCCACTTTTGGAGACGTATCTGGAGCAGGCGTGCTAGACGTTATCCAGCACGATCCAGTATGCTGGGGCTACTTTGAACGGGATGACGAGGAGGAAGGGTGGACACCGTTCCACGCCTTCAGCACGTACCCGAATCTCGATACCTCTGCCAAGGGCGTTCACTTTGTCGATTTGACCGGAGATGGTTTGGCTGATATTCTTGTCTGTAAGGGTCAGGTATATTACTGGCACGCTTCTCTTGGGTCTGAAGGGTATGGAGATGGTAATGCCGTCACTCAACCTCATGATCCGAATCTGGGCCCAATTTGCGTGGCCTCTGATGCTGAAGAGACCATCTACCTCGCTGACATGTCGGGAGATGGTCTGATCGACCTAGTCCAAATTAGAAACGGAGATGTCTGTTACTGGCCAAGTCTCGGCTATGGACGATTCGGCTCCATGGTCCAGATGGATAATGCTCCATACTTCGATTTGTCTGACCAGTTCCACGAGAAACGGATCCACCTGGCAGACATTGACGGTTCTGGAACCACCGATATTCTCTATCTCAGCTCCGCCGGAGTCGAAATGTACTTGAATCAGTCAGGCAACAGTTTCGCAGAGCGCAAGCGGATTGTATCCTTTCCACCCATTGATAACTCTGCCGTGGTCAATACTCTGGATCTCATGGGAAATGGGACTACTTGTCTTGTGTGGTCCTCCTCTTTGCCATTTACAGACCAGGCCCATCTCCAGTATCTCGATTTCATGCAGGGACGTAAACCTCACCTCCTCGTTCAGATTGACAATAACATGGGCACCGAGACCAAAATCCACTACACGCCATCAACAAAATTCTACCTTGATGATGAACAAGCGGGAACGCCCTGGATCACGCGGCTTCCATTTCCTACTCATTGCGTTGATCGGGTGGAAGTCAATGATCACATCTCGAGGAATCGGTTTGTAACTACATACTTTTATCATCACGGATACTTCGATGGAGCCGAACGGGAGTTTCGCGGCTTCGCAAGAGTCGATCGTCGAGACACCGAGGAGTTTGCCGACAGGAAGAATACTGACTCCCTGAACATCGATACATCATGGCATGTGCCACCGACATTGACCAAGACTTGGTTTCATACTGGCGTCTTCACAAATCAGGATCAAGTGAGTCGACACCTGGCCCACGAGTACTTTGGTGCTCCCTCACCTGAGGATGGAAAGGCTATGGACGACTTCCTCAAGACCCTGCTTCCAGACACGGTACTCCCAGATATCGACCTAACAACTGATGTCATGAGAGAAGCCTGTAGAGCACTGAAAGGAACAGTGCTCCGCACCGAAATCTACGCCGAAGATGGTAGCTCCAAAGCCAACAATCCATATAGCGTCCAGGAGAGCAACTTTACCACTATGGCTATCCAAGCACTCCAGGACTCGCACGCTCATTCGATCTACGCAATCCATGCGCGTGAGAGCATTTCACAGTATTATGAACGTAACCTTGATGATCCACGAGTAGCGCATACAATGGTGTTAGAGCTTGATGCATTTAGCAACCCGCTCAAAGAACTACAGGTCAACTATGGAAGATCCAAAGGGAAGAGTTCCTTGACTGGGGTAGACCTGTCCAGGCAGACCACGACACTTATAACATACACAAAAAACGAGGTGACCAATTCAATTGACACTGCAACCGATTATCGCATCCCCGTGCCGTTCCAGAAACGACAGTACGAGGTCTCCGGCATACAGATTCCAGTGGGAAAGCCCATCTTCGACTTTTATTACTTCACGGCAAATAATTTCGCTCAGCTAAGCCAACTCCTCGAAACAAAATTCGAAGACGAGGGGAAGTCCACCGCCAAACAGAAACGCCTTCTGGGTCACTCGCGGGTCGTATTCCGGAAAGATTCACTGGAAGGACTGCTTCCTCCTGGCCAGGTGGAACCGCTTGCACTGCCTGGCGCTGAATACCAGTTGTGTTTCACCCCAGGCTTGCTCAGCAAAGTCTTCAGTCGTACAGTTTCCGGACACCCCACGGAAAACCTGGTACCGGATGCAAATAGTATTCTTGGTACTCAAGCGGGCTACGTTGACCTCGACAACAATGGCTCTTGGTGGAGAACAGCAGGCCAAGTCCTCTTCTCCAATGGCAACACTACTTCTGCAACTCGAGAGTTGGATGAAGGAAGAACTCACTTCTTCCTGCCGCGGACCTTCGTGGACGCGCTCGGAAACAAGACCACGGTGGACTATGATGGGTCCTTCTTAGTGCCCATCCGAGTGACTGATCCGGTCAATAATATCATATCTTCGGAGATTGACTATCGGGTGCTCTCGGCCAAACAAATCACAGATCCCAATGGCAACGTCACGAAAGTAGCATTCGATGCGCTGGGATATGTAGCAGGCTCAGCGACTGGTGGGAAACCTGGACAACCAGTCGGAGATTCGCTGGATGGCTTCAAGCCAGACCTGACGCAGACTGATATCGATGAGTTCTTCAAATCCCCAAGAGGCGACGTGGCTGCTAAACTCCTGGGAAATACCTCAAGCAGGATCATCTATGACTACACGAGGTATTCGAGATATCCCCAGAGTGCTTCACCAGGGTATTCCGCGACAATCTCTCGTGAGACCCATGCTAGCGATCCAGTTCCCTCTGATGGACTCAAGACTCAGATCTCCTTTGCCTACTCGGACGGCTTCGGGAGAGTCGTCCAGGCAAAGATGCAGCGCACAGCAGGCCCAATCACCGAGGGTGGTCCCATCGTGCAAGATAGATGGGTTGGCAGTGGTTGGACGATCTACAACAACAAAGGCAATCCAGTGCGCAAGAGTGAGCCTTTCTTTGACGACACGCATGACTTCAAGTACGCTATGAAAGTTGGTGTATCTCCAATTGTCATGTACGATCCGCTGTCTCGTCCTGTGGTAGTGGTGTTTCCGGACCATTCCCTTCGGAAGGTAACCTTTGACGCGTGGCACAAAGTTGAGTCCGACAATTGCGATACCGTTCTAGTGTCGAATCCCAAAGACGATGAAGATGTGGGCCACTATTTCAATTCGCTGCCAGACCATGAGTATCTTCCATCTTGGTACGATGCGCGTATCAATGGTCAATTAGGGCCAGAAGAGAAGGCAAACGCAATCAAATCAACAATTCATGCCAATACGCCGAGCGCAACGCATTTCGATGTCTTGGGTCGGCCAATATTGGTGGTTGAAGACAATGGCAACGGGAAAAAGTTCTCCACACACGCCAAACTGGACATTCTCGGTCATAACCGCGAGGTGGTCGACGCACTGGATCGAATCGTCGCGACGTACGATTACGACATGTGTGGGAACGGAATCAAACAATCCAGCATGGAGGCTGGCGAACAATGGACTTTAAACAACGCTACCGGTCAACAAATTTTGAAATGGAACAGTCGTGGCTTTCGGTTTCGATCAACGTATGACGCCGCTCGAAGACCCAATGACGTGTGGGTCCAGTCCGGAGACTCCAACGAGTTGCTTTTACAGCAGACGGCCTGGGGCGAAACCACTCAAAACCCAGAAGCGCTCAATTTGCGTGGCAAAGTGCACACTGTCAGAGACCAGGCAGGGATTCTGATTTCAAACGGCTATGACTTCAAAGGCAATCCTCTCAGCAGTACTCGTCAATACGCAAGACAATACAAAGGCGACATCGACTGGAGCACTCAAGTGGAGCTGGAGTCATCTAGCCACCCCACTTCTATTACTTACGACGCATTCAACCGACAACTTCTCAAGAAGGTAGCTGATGACAGCGCAACGTTTCAGAGTTATGATGAAGGCAGCCAACTCAACAAGGTTTTTGTCAATGTCAAAGGCGAATTCGCCAGCCAGAATCCTCTTGATTGGACGTTCAGCATAACTGGGATTGAGCGAAACCCGAGGAATCAAATCACCAAAATCGGATACGGAAATGGGGTTATCGCACACTTCACATATGATGCTCTGAGCTTCCGCCTGAAACATCTCTACACTTCTCGCCCATCTGGCGATGCCGTGCAAGATCTCCACTACGTGTACGACGCCATGGGGAACATTAGCAGTATTCGAGACGACGCGCAGCAAACGATCTTCTTTCGAAACCAGCGAGTAGATCCGAGTTGTGACTACTCGTATGACCCCTTGTACAGACTGATATCCGCCAGTGGGCGAGAGCATCTTGGGCAGGCGGCGGGCCAGCCATCTGGACCAAGTCCCCCCCAGCCTCTGGGTGGTACCACAGTTGATCAACCCGGCGATGGTAACGCCATGGGACTTTACTCCGAATCGTATTCATATGACTCTGTTGGAAATATCCTCTCGGTCAGCCACCAAGGACGTGGTTCCTGGACCCGCAACTACACCTACTCTGACTCCAGCTTACTTGAACCCTCGAAAAAGAGTAATAGGCTTTCCAGCACGACTGTAGGCTCTAAAACCGAGGGTTATAAGTACGAAGGATCTGCAGGGCTGCATGGAAACATGACATCCATGCCACACTTGACAGTCATGGATTGGGACTGCCGAGATCAACTCAGCGCGACCGCTCAGCAACGAGTCAACAACGGTGTACCAGAAACGACATATCACAGATACGATGGCACTGGCAATCGTATCCGCAAGGTGACAGAGCGACAAGCTAGAGCCGGTGAGACCCCGACAAAGATGAAAGAGCGGCTCTATCTCGACGGGCTGGAAATCTACCGCGAATACGCTGCCATTGATGGAGCCGTTACTCTGGAGCGGACAGATCTCGATCTCAAGACCGAAAACAAACGGTTCGCTCTCATTCAAAGCCGTACGCAGGGCGAAGATGTTGGACCTGCTCGGCTTGTTCGATACCAGCTTGACAATCATCTAGAAAGCGCTGCAATTGAACTAGACGATCAAGCCCGGATTATCTCGTATGAGGAATACTATCCGTATGGAAGCACTTCCTACCAAGCGGTTCAGAGCCAAACCGAGGTTCCGAAGAGGTATAGGTTCTCTGGAAAAGAACGAGACGCCGAAACTGGTTTGTATTACTACGGCTCGCGATTCTATGCACCTTGGCTTGGACGCTGGACGAACTGCGATCCTGCTGGAACCATTGACGGAACCAATCTCTACTCGTATGTCAAACTCAACCCAGTGCGTTACAAAGACCCAGAAGGCAGACAAGCTGCGGATGGCACAAGGCCACCGGCTATAGATCAACCGGCAAATGTCCAGAAAATACCACCCGCCCCTGCAACGACAGAGAACCCAGGAGGTAATCACTCCCGCGAGGAGAAGGCGCCCAGCATGTGGGAAAAGGCGAAGCAGCAAATGTCCAATGATCTGGAAAAAACCAAGCAGAATATATCAGAGACGGTGCAATTCACCAAGGAACAGCTCACAGCCGCCAAAGACAAAGCCGGACAATTGGCAGCCGAGGCGGCCTTTGCAATCCGGCACCCCATAGCCGCTTCGTCCATCATTTCTAGTGGCGCAGAATCAGCAGAAACGCTATCTCCAACCTTCAAGGAGCTTTCAATCAGGTTCTCCGTGAACCTCCACCTGCAAGAGAACGCCAACAAGGAAGGTTCCCAGGTCAACGCCATGCGACACGTTATGTTCATGGAGCTCATCACGGCTAACTTTGGCGAAGACATTGCCAAGAGCGCCGGAGATGCGCATGAGCTCCATGCGGGAGCAATTGAGGGAATAAATCCTGGAACGAAGGTCTACAACTCTTCGATAGCGGTGGACGAGGCGATCGATCTACGGAACAACATCATCGGACGGTCAATCGGCGTGAATGCTGGCACCACCGACCCGCATGAACTGGCCCAACAGGCTTTGGATTACTTCCATGAAAACGGCCTGTACGTGAGGAAGGACTTGGGGGGCGGCAAATTCACGGACATGCTGTACAAGCTGAACGATGCGGAGTACACAAGGGCCAACGCGGACCTGAAGGGCCGGAGTAGCCTTGGCTTGACGCCAGCTGGTGAAGCGAAAAGGAGCGCTGCTTTTGAAAGATGGCAACAGTCTAATATCGATGGTTTGAGAGGGGTGGACTAGTATTGGCGGTAGTTGTCTGGCGTTTACTGCCCTCGCTCAATGTGGCTGGCAGATAATATTTAGGAGAGCAAATAATGCCCAGCGCATGCCTCGCTGCCATATTGAATACATTACGAGTAAGAGCGGGCTACATATTTGTTTTGCAATGAGAAATGGGTTCTGGAGAAATACATACATGCCTTTGGCACCTCATTCATGCTTAAGGTCTGATGTTCCCAAGCACATTACTATAGAATTCGACCTTGCTAACGAGCGAGCTTGAGACTCTTCGACGCCATGTTTACGTACTTATTTGAGTATATGATCTCTGAACTAGAGATTCAGAGACGGAATTCTTCCGTGATCCTTGGGAATTATCCGTAGAAGGTGGACTCATGGTGGCCGCTGATGATGAATACGTCGCTCAGATGCGGGCAGCCAATTAGTAGCTCAATACGGTGCAGAGCTCTAATCCTATACAATATAAATAAGCTTGGATAATAAGGCGCATATAATTATATATAGATAAGGCTTTAAAAATACTATTAAGATAAAGCTTATAAGATTAGAAGTAACGTAAAACACTACCAAAGCAGCTATACTACTAAAGCGGCCACTTTTCCTTCGCAATACTAACTTACTTAACTTTACCAGCTACGTAACTAAACTCGTGTGAAGCTAGATATTAGTAATAACTGCTATAAAATTGGCCCTCGTGGCCCTCTATCTAACTCGCGATGGCCGTAACTCCAGTTACTTGGCTGCTTGTCTGCGCGGCCTCTAATCTAACTTACAGCATTCACTCCCTCCCCTGCTTCTCTTTCCCCCGTCCTTATCCATCACGTAAAAAATGCCACATGAGCTGTGTCTCGTATTTATGGTATCCGCGGGTAAATCTCGCAGAACGTCGTCAGTCGCGAGTCTGCAGGACCTGCAGGAGCCGAGTCGAGTTGGTCAAGGTGTGCGATCAGAATCTGACAGGCGTATCGGCGACTGGGGCAAGCGACGCGAGATTACTGTGATTGTTTGTTTTTTTTAACATCGTGGTGAAGATGCTGGGGCGGAGGTGTACCTCTATACGAAAGGACGGACAGAATATAATCCATATTCCCGAACAAAAGTCACTGAAGTCAGGTACCCAACACACAAAGGCGGAGTCAAAACTCCTCGCATGAGCATTCTCGACGATTCCACCCAAAAAGACGCTACGGAAGAACACCTCGACACAGCGGCTCAACTAAAACGGCACCTTGTCCGCATTCTCCAACCACCACGCACACCTCGCTCCCCTCCCCCCTTCCCACGCCCTTGCATCCGCAACCTTGAACTGATTCACAACTCCCGGATCCCGATACGTATAATACTGTAAGTAATCCGTGACATTCGCCAACACCGCCACACCCCCCGTCGTATTCAAGCTCAACAACCACTGCTCCTCCTCACTCCAAACCGGCCACTCAACCCATCCATCCTCACCAACCGGCACAACCGCCTCCCCATCCCCCGCCTTCGCATCCTCAACCGCAATCGTCGGATCGTCGTGAATGATAAAGTTCCCCCAGATCTTGCGGTACGCGTGCTTGAAGCTCCGACCAGGCGCTCTGGTACCGGACCAGAGGGCTTGCAGGTCGAAACCGTGGTAGGCGGGGGCAGCGCTGAATTCGTATTTCCAGGCTACGGGGAAGGCGGAGGCGAGCCAGTAGCTGGGGCAGACGAAGGCGGATTCGGCGAAGACGTTGAAGACGCGTTGTTGCTGGCCGGTGCCGAAGGCAGATTGGTTGATGGCTGTGGGGGTGGATGTGCCGTCTGTGGGAAAGCGAGGCGCTGAGGGGTTTACGTCTTTGTCATCGCTGTCGAAGGCGTATTGGGCTTCTAGGGCGTCTTTGTCGTCCTGGGTGAAGTTGGGGAAGGTGGTGTTGATGTAGGTTCGGAAGTCGGAGAGGGTTTTGGTGTATGGGGGACTGAGTGGGATGCCCTCGTTGGCTAGATTGGCGGATAGTATGCGCTTTCCTGAAAGGGATTTTGAGGAGAGTTGCTGGGATGGCCGTTGTTGGATGAAGGTGCCGTCGGTAACGGGGAGGAAGGCGAAGGTGCCGAAGGGAGTGGCTTCGGAGACTTTGGCGCTGGCGCTTTGGAGGATGGCAGTGTCGGTGTCGCGGAGACACTGGAGAGTATGCGTGGAGTTGTCACATCCTGCGGCAGTGGCAAAGTCGTTGTATGCGGCGCTGGGAATGGCGTCGCTGTATTCGTGCTGGTAGGGGATCCATGGGCTTGCGGCGATAACCTAAGGCTTGTAAGCATGTGATGCTGTGCTACTTGGATTCACTCACGTTATTGAATAGCGATTGATTTCGCACGCCTCCATATGCCATCGAGAGGTAGGTGACAGCAGCAGCGCCAGCACTCTCTCCCGCGATCGTAACACGATTCGGATCGCCACCAAAGCTCTCGATGTTTTTCTGGACCCATTTGAGCGCAAAGTCCATATCGAGGAGACCAGCATTGAGTGCGCCATCCTCTTTCACATCATCACCAGCCAGGAAACCAAACGCGCCGAGTCGGTACTGAATGATGACGGAAATGAAGCCGTTGCCGTTCGTAGTCATGATCTCTGTAGGATCAAGACCCGTCGCCGAAAACAGCCCGTAACCCCCTCCATCTATTACATGTCAGCTCTGAAATGTGTATAATGAGGAAAACTCCAACGTACGAATCCAGAAGAAGACAGGTAAGTTGCTCGCATTCGCCGGCGCATACACATTCAAGAACAAGCAATCCTCATTCCCAGGCTTAGAAACGAATCCATACGCCGCCGGCGTCTCTTTGGAAGCGCCGGTCTGCGGGCAAATCGGCGGATCACTGGTGGCAGCTTGCACATTGGAGCGGTTCGTGGCTGGTAATTGGGGAGCTGCGAATCTGAGATTTCCCAAGGGCGGCGCCGCATACCGAATACTAGAAGACCAATCAGGCACGAGATCACCTACAGATTGCATACAATACGTACCCTTTGAACACGTCAATGCTATTATTGACATCGCGCACACCTTGATAGATCGCGTACCCCAGATCGACAGTCTTGGTCACCGTTCCCCTGGCAGCCAATTGTTGGGCCGCCGCACCAGCGACAAACAGCGCGAGCGCGCTGCCCAAGCACTTCATATCCGTCTCTTTCTAGCTGGAGCTGCCGCGCAGTATCAGTATGCTGAGAAGCGACTGGGGCGGATTAGAGAAAAGGTGATAAATCGAAGGAGACGAAAAAGATCGCGTGGTACAGGAACCTTTACCTCCAATTGCGGAAATTACCCCAAACGCTTCTCGTAGCCCCGGAAAGAAACGCAAACCTGTCCCGTACACTTACGGCTTCTCGATGAATAGGACGTCCATTCGCTCTATGAATATCGAATTGAACTCCGTAGGTTCGTCAAGAGACGAGAATGCGATGGCACAATGGCGTTTTCCAGTCCGCGGTAGACATTCATCGTTCGAGTGGGAAAGCCCTCACCCCAATCGCCCTGTGCCATTTCCACCCCCTAAACGCTCCCGCGCGGTCGTCGGCCGAGAAATAAACTAACTACAACGGCTAAAAGACAGCCACGGATGCGTGCAATCGTCCTAGAAGATGATTCGATGGGAGCGTTGGTGGAAGACGGGATTGTGTTTCTCTACGGTATAATACATGGTCCATGCGGCTTTCACTAACCGACTCGGGGTAGTGCTTGAGTGGTTTCGACAATATTGAACACCGTAAATATATAGATCCCGCTATCGATTGGCGCAGAAGGCTGGCAGTAGGATTGTGTTTATTTCCCAGATGCTCGCGGATGATTCTGCGGTTGTTCTGGAGAGATCTGGGTTTCGTATGTAGGTTGCCGAGGTGGATCCACCGGTATCAACGCAATTGAGATTCCGATGAATGAAAGGTCGAACAACATCTAGGAGACAGTATTTATTGACTAGGTGAACGATATCAACTTCTGTTTGCTGGCGTGATCGACCTGTGCGATGAAAGGTAGCTCTGATATGGTCACGTGATTAGTCGGTGTACGATGCGTCTAGATATCTCAATCTAAATTACAAACCGAAAACCAAAATATAAAGCTCCATGTCACACGAAGATTCTCCCGAAAGAATGGCTGTTTTCTGTGGCTGGCGCTGCAGTAATTATTGTTTCAAGCGTGCATACCTACCCTAACGCAGCGCGCTGGAAGAAAAGATGTGACTTGATTACGGTGGAAGACTTATAGAGAATATGTGATGCTCCTATTTGGAAGCCCTTAATGTATCTTACTCCTGCCTATATTGTCTTAATGCTTAATGAATGGCTGCATCTACCTATAGTATCTCAGTGGCAGTGGCACAGAGAACGTTATATTAAAGGTGAGTCAGACTCAGCTTTGCATCAAAGCTTCATCCTGCAAATCCCTTCGAAAGTCAATAAAACCCATTACTCAGGGCGCGAAAGTATCCGATTCTCAGTCTTGCCATGTTTCATTCGCAATCAGTTACACAGTCAAGCTTCGACGCACGAGATCGCTTCTTGACAAACATGACTTTCTCATCCATCAGTAGATGACTAGTACACGTGAAGCTCGAGAGATCATACTAAATTTTTGGACTTCAAGCATTGCTCGACTACATAAAAGACAGATGGGATGGGGGGATGGGATGGGGGGACATGGAGTGAGAAAAAGCAGCTACTGTACATTGCAAACAAACCCATGATAAGCCGCCTGCAGCATGTGTACTCCCGCTTGATAATTTATGCTTCCGAGATTGCTATGCCAAAGGGTAAAATAGAGGGAACAATACAGGCATATCTCATAGACCAGTGATCTCGGTAATCGAGGGGTTTTTTCACCTTGGAAAAGTGAGTGAAACTCCGTTCATGCGTAAGGCCGTAGCCTGAATGCCTCTTAACGCCATGAATGGATTGGCCACATTCGGGTGTATACTCGCAGTGGAGGAATTCACATGCCCAACTCCTCTACCAGCTCAATCCACCTTGCGAAGGGAGCTGCGTCATCACCACGGTTGTGCTTGTACTCGGCGTACTTCTTCATGCGAGAAGTAAGCTTGTCTCCGTCGGTAAGAATAGCTTCAGGAATAGGGATGTGAAGTGTGCCGGTGCTGCCGTGCACGCGAGCGAAGAACTCAACCGTGCCATCTACGAGATTGGCGTTCGCGAGGGATTGAGAAGAGACAGACAACTCTGACGATGGGGTGGCCATAATCGTAAGTTGAGGTGCGCTTTCCATGCTAGGAGCGGGTGATGGGGTTTTTGTGGGGGTGCGAGAAGGAGTCGTGGACAGTGGCTGGGTTGGGGGTGTGGTGGACTCTGCAAACTGCGCAGTGCGTCTCCCTCCATTGAGAAAACGTTGGGCCGCAACTTCGACGTCGCTTGTCGAGATATCCTCTGGATTACCGGTAGGCTTGGTGAGTGTATGGGCGGCACCATCACCCAGCCCAGAATCCGGACTCGGAGCTTGGTCTGTTGTAGCGGAAGCCTCTGTCATGACTGCGACTGACGCATCATCCATGAAAACATCCTCAGTCTCCTCGGTGGCATCACGCGTGCCCTGGGCCTCGATCGTGGAGGCTGATGAACGCCTAGTAATGCGAGACGATGGACGCTTTATAACGCGCTTGGAACGGCGCTCTCCAGCTGCGACGGCAGTTTTAGCCTCTGGCGTTTTTACATCTCGACCATTTGAATCGTAGTCTCCTTCAACTTGGAGTTCCTGTGAGACATTCTCCTGCTCATTCGAACCAACAGCTTTTCCCTTGGATGGCAGTGGCGGCTTTACCGTATCTTCAGAAGCAGCAGCGCGTCCAGCGCCACGGGTGACACGAGTTCGCTTAGCCGGAGGCTCTACACTCTTAGTAAAGGCACCGCGAGTTGTGCGCTTGCGGCTACCCTTGCGCTTGATGCCGCGGGTGGGAGGGCGCGCGTCGAGATTCGTCCTCTGGGGTTCGGGCTCCACGAATGGGCTCTCAACGCGGCTGTCAGTGTTGCGCGGTTGAGTAGGGCTGGCGTGGGTGCCATTATTTGCATTTTCAATGGTACCGGTAGGGGTCTTGCAGGAGTCTAATTAAGAAAACGAGCATTAGTAACGTGCTCGGTGCAATTGTGAGTGAGAAGGTATAACGTACTTTGTGAGAGTGCCCCTTCTTTAGCATTGAATGCACCATGTTCAGCATCTTGGGAGTCTGTCTCTGTTGTAAGTATCATGTATATCATTGTACTGCCACCACAAAAGCCGGCGTATAAGGCGATGCGACAACAGGTGTTGCAGAAGCGCCCCGAATCATTGCAATGAACAGTGACTGACAGCCGAGTAGTAAAACTTACCAGAAGAAGCTGACTTTTGATCAACGGATTTCGGTGCGCTAGGTGCTGCTGAAGTCTGCGGAGCGTACAGGTGATACAGCGATCGGAACTTGGTTGCAGGAAGCTTTTGAAATGCGACGGTCATAAAAGGCCACTCGTGCTGCGCTTTTCCGGTGAGAGTGCGCACGCGCTTGTACGCGTTATCGATTTTCTGGTATCCTTCAATGTCGCGGACGACTCGAAGTTTTTCTCCGCCGTCGTAGCCTCCGAGGTATTGCCATTTGATCCACCGACCATGCTTGTGGTCGTCTGGGTCCTCACTGTCCTCGAGAACTTGACATAGCTTGGTAAGTATGCTCAACTCGACGTATCCTTCGGGAACGGGAATGTTTTGGTTGTTGGTTGCGGGAGCAGCTGCAACGCTGGCGCTGTTGCTCATTGTGGTCCAGTTATTTTCTCCGTCTTTTCCGGTGGTCATGGTGGTTGCTTGAATGAAGAGAGATTGAAGATTTGGATGAGCCTTTTGTGGTATTTGGTGTCCTCGAATCTGAAGGTTAGAGTCAGTAACGACCAGGTGGGTGCCTGCGTCCCCCGACTGTGGCAAGCTGCCAAGCATCATGGGTGGACTCACCTCTTTGGTATCAGTCTTCGCGACCCTTTAGCTTCTTTGAAAAGGAGGATGTCGCTTTTGGATGGTGGGAAGTAATGATGTCTTTGACTTCAGAACCTGTCGCTACAGTCCCTGCGGCGCGCAAGTTGAGTGACGCTGGTGACCGCGTTGAAACTGCGGGCTTCTGCTGCTGTCAGTTGATGTTCTCGGTTGATCTATCGTCCGCTTGTGTATATTTGAAGTAGAAAGTTGCTATTGCATGTGGAAGATGAGGGGTGGGTCAAGTGGTATTGTGCGGAGATGACTCGGTGAAGCGATTTTCAGGTCTCGCGTGTACGCTAATTTTGAGCTCATCACGTGCTGGTGAGACCCCTGCGCCTCCTATTGTATCTTGACTGATTGAATGGGACCTTGCAGATGGACAAAAGAACTTTCAACTTAGTTCTTATATACTCAAGCATTCACCAGTGCGAGTTCTGACCATTGAGACTGCGCAGCGCAATGTGACGTCAGCTGAGGGTCGCATCAAATTTTGCCTTCACCTTTCGAGGTTGCTTCACACGATTTCCGAAAGTACGGCTGTTTCCGAAGATTCTGGCACGCTTAGGTAGCATCAGCCTCTTTCAATAGTCACTTCAAGTACATAACGACAAAGATGAGAGCTTCATATCTTAACCTACTACTGGTACGAGAACATGTAAAATACTGACTGTATACGCGCTACAACGACAGCATTTAATCTTTCCACCATACATACTGCTCAAAAGCAAAATGCGTAAACAGAAACTTGCGTGAGACTGGGCTTTTACAACCCAACCAAGATCCACTGTCACGCGCTAGGATAGGTCCCCTACACAAAACGAAGTTTGAGAGAGGAATGACTCAAAACAACAAGGTGCTCAAATGATCACCAATGAGACTCCGGTTCGATACTGATTGTCAATACGTAGGTTAGGTGACACCACTTGCTGTGATCTTGATGTCATCTCCACCTTCCCTGCGGGCCAAACCCAGGTGGCATTCCACCATAAAAACTGGGATCCGTATAGGCTCGTTGCATTCCCCCAAAACCCGGCGGCGGTCCGCGGCCTAGACCCCCACCTAGTCCCCTTTGAAGCCTCGCCATCCTCATCTGTTGTCGCGGACTCACTCCGCCCCCACCAAGAGCTTGCTGTTGAACTCTTAGGAGGCGTAGATCGACTGGAGAGCCGCCACCGTAAGGATACGGTCCACTACCGCCAGGGCTCGTCATTCCGGGACCCCCAAAACCACCAGGTAGACCATACCGTCCCATCCCCGGACCTCCTGGGCTGCCGAACCGACCTTGCATACCACCACCGCCGCCTAACCCGCCGAACGGGGGCATGTTGGGTCCCATAGTCGTATATCGTGGAGGCTGGTAACCTTTTGGTCTCTTGACTGGATGGCCTGCTTTGAGGTCTGCTATCGCCGATGGGTTGGGCCTTGCGTTTGCCTCAAGTTCTTTCATCAGATTTGCGTAGTGTTTCTTCGCATAGTTCAAGACCTCCCACGATTTAGGCCGGTCATACTGTTTCACTGTAAGACACGCTGCGATTGTTTTGTTGAGCTCTTCAGTATATCCCGGGGCGGGTTTATGGTGGTCGAATTCTGAGGGATCGAAAACCAGGTTGCAGATGCAGCCCATAACCAAGCCGAGCTATTCGAAAGTCAGTCATGTGTGGCCTTGTTGAGTCCAGTGCTTAGGAAGGGTACCTGATATACGTCGCTTCTAGTGCTGTAATTTTCATGGTTTTGCACTTCGGGAGATTCCCATCCTGCGGTCATAAACGACGCAGTCTTTCGCTTCTTTTTCTTATCTTTCCATACTCCGCTGCGCTGCAAGGCACAGCCAAAGTCTGCGAGAAGCATAGTATAGGCTATACAACGAGATATGGATCAGTAAAGTTCATGGAAATGAGCAGTGCGCGGGAGCCAACATAGCGATCTCCAGGTGTAGTCTGCACGAATTATTGACACCATATCAACACCAAAGGACAGAAGGAGTGGTATACTCACTCGTAGTCTGACCCTTTGATAACGGCTTGTCATCAGTGACCAGTATGTTGCCTAACTTGATGTCGCGATGCCCAAGAAAGGTCAGCAGGTTGTGGTGAAGCCTTCGTGTGAGATCGCTTACCACGTCTTATTCCAATCCTTCTCTGCCTCTTCGCCCTGATGCGGCCCAAAATGGCAATACGACATTGCGTCAAAGAGCATTATGAACCATTCCCAGACGTCCAGCTCATTAAAGAGCACCTTGTCCGATTCTCTCCGAGCATCAATGAAGTCCATCAACGACCCTCTATTAGCTCTTTCGAGATATATACTGGCCTTCTTATTTCTCGTGTCGACGAAGTGGTCTACGATCGGAGTAATATTCGGGTGCGGAGGGCAGGATAAGAACTTGAGGATCAGGACTACATAACGATTTGCGAGTCAGCTAATGGTTGGGGGTACCTGTAGTAAAAGGAATTCGGCATGACATACTCTCTTGCACGGTGAAGCCAGATGAGATGTCTTCCCTCTTTGCGCGCTTCTCGATATACTCTTTGTCGGTTTTGGCATCGCGAACAAGGTATATACCACCGTTCATGCCGCCTCCATCGTTGGTAATCCTTTTATCGACGATCCATTTGCGTTCTGGCTTCGTGCGAACCTCTTTCCACCAAGGGTCGGAGTGACGTCTTTTGATCATGGTATCGAAGGTGTTGATAGCGCGTTGTAGGCCCCGGAAATCGGTATCGCGGATAGTATATTCTCTCGAAAATGGTAACACCGAGAGAGATAATATATGATTTAATTCACCTGGCAGACCAGCCCCATGACTCCTCAAGTTGGTGAATTGTACCCGTTGGCGGAAACCCATGGGATCGTTCACAATCATACCACAAGTCGCGAAGACGTTCTTGATCTTCCCTTAAATTGAAGCGATCGCCAACTGTAGTTGTCAGCTGGCGCACTTGAACACGTCGCGTGTTGGATGTGGTACAAGTGACTCACCAAGTGCAATGGCGAAACAAGCTACGAATTTACATGGGAACACTTTGTGATTCGACATTGAAGCACCGCACAGAGCACGCACGTCCTCTTGAACCGTTCTCTAAGTTTCAGATCAGTGACTGGGTGTGAGACGGACTGTTGGTGACACATACATCGACGATGGCTCTTGCTTGCTTGTGCGAAGGCCCGAGCTGAGGGATGGTTGGGTCGTGCACTACCAGGAGCGTGTGCGCAAGTGTGTTGTACTGATGACCCATCACTGAGCGGTCGTCAATATCGGCGAGGCGGTCATTACAGCGCGAAAACTCACCGTGTGTCTTTTCATGGAAGCGAACATCAGGGAAATTGCGCCCACTGCCATCACGGTCCCGCCGATAGAAGTAGGGATCAAAGCTATCAGGTCGTTGTGTTCTCCAAGCCTTATTCTCATCAACAAGTTGACCGTATCGAAGAACGCTGTGCCTCTCCTCGCCAAAAGCAAAATTACAGACATCCCCAAGATGCGCTATCGTCCTCGTAGCCCACACGGAGTCATCTGCGGGTCCTACAGAGCGGTCGGCAGGAAAAATGTGCAGCTGAAAAGCACGCTGTGCCATGAGCGAGATCCATAGCTCTTGGCGAAAAGCAGCCCAATAAATTGCCTGCCTGGAGTCTGGACCATTTGTCCCAGCATAAGACCGCTCGGCGGAGCGTATGATTGCTTGGGTGCCGAAGAGGTGGCCTTGTGGATCCGAACCTGTGATTGAGATGTTCATTTCCTCCATTAAACGCAGAATGACAGTCGCCGCTAGGAGCGACTCATCGCCAATGGAAATGTTGTCGTTCAAAGCCGGTATCAAGGTTTCAAAACATCGCGAGTAGTATGCATCGGCAACATAAGGATCGAAATCTGAAGTTCTACTGAGCTGTCGTGCAGATAGTGCGAGGATGGCGTTCATCAGTGTGCTATTATTCTTTGCACGATGGACCAACTTTCCTGCGAAATGACTTCGCATATCCACCATGTCAAACTAATATGGTGAGGTTTGCCATACAATCGAGAGTGGGGAAGGGCTCATACAAATAATGCAACGTTCTCGATGTAATGCTGCAGCAACATTGCTTCCTGCTCGTGCTCCAACGGCCAGAGGACGGGGACTCCCGGCGGCTGCTGGTACACAAACGTATTCGTTCTGTTCGACTCTTCGGTAGAGGACTGAGCTGGCTGGCTATACCTAGGTGGTGAAATCGCCGGCAAATGCAGATGGGGTCCGGTAGGGGATTCCGCGTTTGATAATGAAAGTACCGTCAGACCTTCAGTCGGGCTGATGATAGAAGCGGGCGTACGGTGGCTATTGGTGCCGCTAAGTGAAGAATTGTGCCCTGGCGAGAAACTTGGTGCAGCGGAAGGGCTACCGCTGCCCATTAGCTCATTATCTACATCATCATTGTACTGGGACCGAATCTCCTGGGACTCGTCCAGAAACTGAACTGTCGCACGTCTTAGCCCATGTGTGCGCGGGAGGTGATGACCTTTACTTCGCGGTGGCAGGGAAACCCAAGGCTGAGAACTGCTGAAAGTTTCTTGTACGGACGACCGGCGGAACCGTCTACCTGTTTCGTAGACGCAGTGGTTTTTCGCTTGCTCGCATCGTCCGCATTTGGGCTGTTTTCCATCGCCTATTCCAACCATTAGAATCGTTCATCAACGCATTCATAGGAGAAATTTACATCGATAATGACGAGTCCGGCACCGATTGCTGAGTAGAGATGTTAGCGACCTTTTCCGATGTGGAGATCAATCATCAGGCTGGAGTTGAGTATCTCACCACGGCATCTGGAGGGACTCCCCTGGCGAGCTCCTGAAGTTCAAATGCACGTCGTCGGAGTGAATTTCCTTCTTCTAGGGGAGCAATTGGCTTGGGGATGTTGAAACGTGCTTGACATGGATTGGCGCCAGATCAAAGACGGCGGCATAGTTTTGCAAAGGCCCTCCAAATGTCAGCAGAGCCTCTGACCAATCACGGGGTGTCTTTTGCTAAGGAAGTGGGCAGCATGAGGTTCTTAGCCCGTATCGGCGAATGTTATCCGGCCGCATCATGGCGGGGGTTACCCCACAGTTCAAGCGAAGGACGCCTGATGAGAAAAGGAAACTTTCGCCGATCTGTTTTCGCCTTTCGTCATATAACCCCGAACAAAGTACACTTTCTCCTTAGGAAGGGACAAAAGGGCGTTGTCGCGGCAGTTCCTACATTATTGGCATTTTCGAACTCGCTCAGACGCTGTATCTTTAGTTCGTCTCCTGTATTGACATCCCGATATCATGCCCCATGCATTGTCGCCGGAGAGGGAGCCACCGAGCTTCAACGGCGAGAAGCTGTACGTAAACGATGGTCTTCTCCGTCCCGAGCAAGTGGGCGCCCTGAAGCCGTCCTCGCCAGATTTGCCTGCAGAGGAACTTCGACGTCGATACAATGAAGACGGATACGTCTTTCTGAAGGGTCTCTTGCCGCGAGAAGATGTCCTCAAAGCCCGAGAGGAATACTTCAAGATGCTCGCTCCGACTGGTGTGCTTAAGCCAGGCACGGAGCCCGTAGAAGGCATTTTCGACGACGCGCAAGACAAGGCGAACTATCCAGGCATAGGCGCAGGCGTCTCACCAGAAAACGGAAGGCCAAGTGCAGATCTAGAGACAGCGGAAAATTTTGTGGATTTGGCTCTTCAGGCGCATCATGCACATTGGTATAAGGATATCTTTTGCAAGCATCCCGTCCTCAAAGATGCCATTGCGCGCATCTCAGGCTTCGGCGACAACACGCTGGCTGTACAAAGGAGTTTGTTGAGGAACAACACCCCTGGAAATAAAGCGATCGGTGTGCATTACGACCAGATTTTCCTCAGACATGGAGAGGACACGAGCTTTACCGCTTGGGTGTCGATGGGCGATATTAGCTTGACGGGCGGTGGGCTTATCTACCTAGAGAAATGTGAGTTGGAACGTTCAACTGGGCTAGAGCGATTCTGACGATGGACAGCCCACACACTCGGTCGAGAAATTGAGGCGGACTTTACGCGAAAAGCGAAAGAGAGAGGGTTCTCTGACGAGCAGACGAGGAGCGCTTACAACCAAAACATGCTCTCAAATGGTCTTCTCGAAGAAGGACCTCGGGAGTACAGCGAAATCTTCAAGCGGAAATGGCTTGTCACGACGTGGGAAGCAGGAGATGTCGTACTTCATACGCCATATACGGTAATGGCCTCGATTTTAATTCCAGGTGTAGATAATAACGGGTTTCAGATTCATGCTTCGACGTTGAATTTCGATCCGAAGAATGTCATCCGTCTTGGAACTGATCTGCGATTTGTAGATCAGAGTAAGCCTTGGGACAAGAGGTGGGATAAAGTTTTCGAATCCGGCGATGGTCTGTGATGTTCAGTGTGTAGGATATTGCGTAGTAAGCTGCGGTTTCGAGCGCCCCTGGTGCTCTGCTGTTTTGGCATCACGACAATCGATAACTCAAGAGAACAAAGAGACAGATGAAGACTAATCTGATTGGAAGGTTGATTGTGGTAGTTGAAGTCGAGATGCGACAAGGATAGTTCTCTTTGCCATAGCGAATGGGCGATCACGTTCATAGTCAAGAGAAAGTTCCACACCACCATTGCTTGTCAGTCTATGAGACTTCCCAACCAATATAGTTTTCTGGTCCATGTCTCTCGTTTTTTTTACCTTTCACCCTTGACTTCGCTCTCACCCGCCAGATGTACTGCCAGCACTTGCTCCCGTTTACAACTCATGAAGATGCGAGTCATTGAAAACGCATATTGGTGGTGTGCGAAACTATATGCACCACCCCATTTTTCATGGCAAGATATACTACGTCATTGCTTCGCCCATCGACGCGACCGAATTCTACTCGAACGCCACGACACTCTCGTGGGGCGGATTCCTCAACCATACACTCCACACATTCGGTGTTCACCCAAGCGACTGGAAGCACTATGGACTCCTCCGGAAAAGGCGACAGTCTTGAATCCACAACGGAAACGTCTTATACACTTGACCCGGAACTTGTGCAAACAACACTTACTGCCCGGCCCAACTTATAGCGGGCTCATTGACAAGTACCGGAGGTCTCTGCAAGAT
Source organism: Byssothecium circinans (assembly GCA_010015675.1). Taxonomy (NCBI): domain Eukaryota; kingdom Fungi; phylum Ascomycota; class Dothideomycetes; order Pleosporales; family Massarinaceae; genus Byssothecium; species Byssothecium circinans. The sequence goes on along the minus strand of ML976981.1, from coordinate 445,553 downwards.
CTTTCCTCTTGGGACAAGCTCAGCTCGAGGCATGGTAAAGAAGTCAAGGCCCGGGGAATATTTTCTCCCTGTACGACTTATGTGTTCAGGTCATGATCGACGCAAGGTATATATTCATACCTTCTAAGCTCGGTAGGACCTCAATCTTCCAAGACTCCTCCGGCTCAAATTCCACATCGTTTCTACACCCAATACCACCGTGATTATCTTGCGCAGAATCAGGGTGCATCATGCAGTCATCTGTCGACAGCGCTCCGGTAGTCGAAAGCGTCCAAATCGCGACGCCGTCAGGATCGCTCGAACTCATGACTTGCACACCCCTCGCATCGACGAAGCAGCAGCCAATTTTGTGCCTTCATGGGGCCCATTGTGCTGCTGCCTGCTTCAAAGCGTTGCTCCCCCTATTTGCCCGGGCGGGTTACGTGTCGTACGCTGTCTCTGTGAGAGGCCACGGAGGCTCCTGGCAACCCTCAACGTTTGCCTTTCATGCACTCACGGGCATCAACTCGTATATTACCGACGCGATGGCAGCGCTCGACTTCATCTCAGCTAAACACCCAGACGCGCAGCCAATTCTTGTCGGGCATTCGATGGGTGGCGCTATATTACAGCGCGCTTTGGGGGCCTGGAAGACGCTGGGCGCATTGAAAATACAGCCTGCCGGACTGGTTCTGCTCGCCGCGGCGCCCCTTTCTGGTGGAGGCATGGATGTGGCACGGCGATGGCAGGCAGCAGAGGCGGCGTTAGCTCGAGAGGCGCGACCGGTTCCTGCCGTCCCGCAGGCATGGGTCTCCTGGTTCCGCTCATTCTTCACCTTCCAAGCCAATTCCGGCCTCGATACTCCAGCACAAGTCCGTAACAAGTTCTTTTCAGCCGGGGCAACTGAAGATGCTGTGGAAGGCTGGATTCGCGATAGCAAGGGACGGCTTGAGAGCATCCGCGTCTCCATAGAGCACATGTGGCCTTTCGCGGACGCCGCCGACGTGGTCGCTGCGATTCACACCGATGTGCGTCCCATTGGGCGGAAAATACTGTGCATCTCGGGTGGGAAGGATGTCCTCATTTCGAAAGACCTGACTCAGGAAACCTTTGATGCATACCGTTTAGCCTCGCAAGGAGAGGAGGAGATCATGCGCGTCTCTTTGGCGGATAGTGCGCATCACATCATGTTAGATGTTGCTCATGAGCGTTGTGCGGAGCTCATCATCAACTGGATCGAAGGGAGGGACATTGGGAGTGATTAGGGATACTGCTTCGGGATGATTGAGGTCTATGTTTCCAAACTAGAGCATCTTCACTCCTGTGAGTTGCATGTGACTGGGCCGCAAGGAGTGAGGGTACGACGTAGACGTTAGGCGGGACCATCATTGCTGAGCCATTGAACTCCAGGCTTTGTCGTTGACCCTTCGTGGACTTGGGAAGTGCCATAATAGGTGGGAACATTCGCAGAGTTTCGTACTAGAAGAAGTCACTCTTATGCAAAGCGTAGAAACTAGGTTCAACTTACCATCACGGCCAAAGGCCTCTTCAGCTGCTTGAACGTTGCCTCGTACTCCCATGTCTCACTGGGACTATCTCCAAAGATAGCGTGGACCTCCTCGGATATCCAATCATGTACTTCTAGACACATGGTCAAGTGTGCAATTGAATATGCCAGCGTGTTAGAAGTTGTGTCGTGGCCTACGAGGTTGATCAAAAGAATGTTGCCCAGAAGCTCATTTATCGTGAGACCTTTAGCCTTTCTATTTCCGGTTTGCTTCTCATGCGAATACTCCTCGGAAGTTTTTAAAAGAGACGATGTCAAATGGCTGGCACCAGCCTTTCCTTCGGAAAGCAACTGTTTTTTTTTTATGCAAAAGGTTGAGCATACACTCTTTGAAGACTTCTGCGGCTCTTCCAATCTATCCACGAAGCATGCGCAAACAGCGAGGACAATGTGGCTTTTGGGACGAGCTACATGAAGAGCGAATTATCCATGAGGGTGAAAAGAGCAACTCGGTAGCTCTCCCCATGCTCTTCCGAAGTGCGCGTTTCATGGAAATTGTACGATCGATTGAAACCGGTGGCTGCAAGGACGTTCAGAGTACATCCCCTAAGCATCTCTCTAGCTTGCTTCAGGCTTTCGGCCCACGCAATATGCCTATCCAAGGAAGCTAGTAAGCAAGATGCACATGATTCTCATCATTTCAGCTACTACTGGCGAGGCTGTACTCTAGAGAGCTACCACATCAGTAGAGTCGCGCAATGTCTTCTATACCACTTACATTTACAGCGAAGCTCTTCCTATTTACCTACATAGACTTGATCCCCAACTACGTCCACAAAGATACGACCATCATGATTAAGCATATCCCTGAGTGAGCAGACCATCTTCCTTAAAGCCTTTGCTGGAATTGACCTGGCAAAGCCCGAGGCAAACTTGTCATACAATCAAGTAGACTTAACGACTTGATGAATTGACGGTAGAAAGTAACCCAAGTCTCTTAGACTCACATAGTTGAGTTGGTCGACTGGGTCCACTTAGCGGAGCAGGCAAAAATTAGTAGAGTTGATTTGAAGATACGATAAGTTGACCTAGCACTTGACCTACTTGTCTAGGTCCACGGGTGCCTACATATGCAGGAGGTAGGGCACGGGTGTAGCTACACACATGATTTTAGTTATGTGCTTAGTCACGTGACTAAGACCTAACCTTGAAGTTGATTAAATAAACAAGTCAAGTCCTCTAGCAAATAGCAAATTAGGTAAGTAATTCAAAGTCACTCAGTAAGTCAAGTAACCGTTTCAGTTACCGTGACGTTTGCAGAGTGAGAAACGCCGGGGTGAAGGCAGACTGGGATGAGACTTTAATCCAGGTTAGTGATTTCGACTACGTTTGACGTACGTGACTAACCATGAATAGGAAGCAGAGGACATGTTTTGGCTTCAAGAGAATACCAAGGTCCGCATGGCTAAACTAGATTCAATCTTCAGCCAAAATGGAGACAACCAGGCGCCATACTACCGGGTGACAGAATTCCTTGAAGGCGAAACACTCAATTGGAAAAACTGGAAGAAGCCCAGTGACAAGAAACACGACAACATCTACTCAAAGATAGCAGAGCAAGTGCGGTTGCTTCGCCCCGTTCCATCTGAAGGCTACTATGGTCCAAGATTTTGCTCCCGATGAACGCCGCTTCCAAACCAATGGCAAGGAGATGTGTGGTCCATAGAAAACCCACAAAGAACTTGTTCCAGCCATGTATACCGCCGCGGAGCTAATATCAGCTTTCAGTTGTAATATGAATGATACCGAAGAGTTCACTCCAAAGCAAAAGCTTCTCCTGCCAAAATTCAAATCGACTGAAGCCAATTTCAACGGGCAAACACCTACGTTCACACACACAGACCCCGCAATGGCGAATTAGATTGTTCGACCACTCGATGGAGCGATGCAAGATGCGACGGACTTCGAGGTAACCTTCATCGGTTGGTGTCGCTGTGGATGGTATCTTGCTTGGGTGCAACGAGTGGCTTTCAATTATGTGGTCGAATTGACTGACAATTTGGCCCTGACGTTTGGTGAAGAAGGGGAGAGGAGGTAAATCCTCCGTGAGATACAATACAACCTCGGGATGACCCTGCGTCCCAAACCAACTTCTAACATGTCAAACGAAGTTTACATGTTTGCGCTCCCAAAGTGCACTGTGTTGCGTCTCAATTGCAAAAAGAACATCGGCTACCCAATTTCTGAAGCCTCCGCCTGGAACGAGCTAGTTATTGCAGATCTGTGTGAAGATACGTGGGCTGCTGAACCAACCAAGCTCCTCCACCATGAAAGGCGGCTTGGGTGCAAACTGGGTGTAATTCACCATCATAGTCGTAAAAGGACGTTGGTGAGAAAGTAGGCCCGGTAAGATGAACTAGAAGTGATATTCCTTGGGTCGAGTCCATGCCAATGAAAACTAAATGAGGTTTTGAGTTTTGGCCAGTATTCCCGTGGATCATGCTCACTGCTGTGAGTGCGGAAAGTAGAAACTTTGGTCGATGGGGACCGGGTGTGCTTTGGAGCTTTGTGAGCGATGATGAAAGCTAGAAAAGGGACAGACAGACTCCTTATGTGACTGGCTGACTGCGAGTGTAGAGATGCATCGTCCAACTTCCTACCGCATGTGTTCTCGCCTTGTGCACGAGGCGCGTGCGAGTTATATCAGCAAGCAACTGGGGTTGTGGCCATCATGGGTTGAGGAACAGGGAAAAAAGACCACGAGGGCTAAGTTTGTAGCGTGTCTGGCGCTCAATATAAGGTTCTATCGCGCCCAAGGATACAGTCGCGCGGTCCTAGGACGAGGTCAGCCTTGCTTGGATGTTTTAAACTACTAGCGGGTGATACACACAGCCTGTCATGTAGCAAAGCTGTGGGACGGTGGAGCAGCTGAAGAGCTCTCTGTCTGTCACGATCACTGTCATTATGGCTGAAAGAAGCAGCCTCACCAAGCCCAATTCCAGGAAAAGATTCTCAGCGTCCCATGTCCGACTATACCCGTTGAACTATACCCAATTGGTCTTTTCCAGAGCCTCAGTGAGTTTTCGGCGGGAATCGGGCGCTGTGTTACCTGGGTGTAGTCCTTCACCACACTGGAAAAGGAGCAGTGAAGGTTGAACAGTTCAGAAACAAATGCGTTGACCAGCGTGAGAGACGCCCGGCCAGGTGTAATGGTAGAGTCTTGAGCATGTGTTGATATTCAGCTGCCAAAGGCCGCATCCTCCAGGATCCTTTATAAATAGAATAGTTCTAGGATTTAGGTAGTGATGCTGCTACTTTGCCTAGTTAGTTTTAGTTATATTGAACCATATGGTTATCACTTTTATTTATTAGCCTTTAACACCAGCCATGGCGTGCATACTGCTTCCTCTTTGTAAATTACCACCAGGTGCAGTTGTCCTAACACAGTATTTTCTTAAAGTACTGCCCAGAAACCACGGGGGTGAGACAGATGCAGGTTCGGTGTATTTCCGCAATCATCTTGCGAGCATCGTCTTTCGGCCGTAACCTTGCTAATGCTTGGAACAATAGCAATAAAGTAAGACAAGGCCTTGGAAAGGATATTATCACGTATCATCATCAAAGGAATACGGATCGGGAAACCTCTCGCCAGTTCCGGAGAATGTTCTGCATTTACCAGGTACCTCTTACACCGCTCCATCACCACCATTGCCAAGATACTCACACCAATTCCAGACCCCACGCCTAAGAATGGCCCTACTTCCTCTTCACCCTTGGCTTCATACTCCGTTCCGTTCCCACCAAGTTCAAATATACTAGTACGCCCACATCAGCTCGGTCATACAGATCTCCACATCCTTAGTAGAGCACAGCACAGCACAGCACAACAGCCCTATAGCTATCCTCATACCAACCAAATAAAGCGCCAAACGTAAAACGACGAGTCTCCATCACATAAGCTTACGCGGGAGCTCCAGCAAGCAACGCCGCAAACACTCCACATCTTTCTTGCCTAGCTACTGAGTTATACTTGCTACAAGATACGCGCCATATGACTGGCTACGGCAACGCGCTGACCGAACCCCGACCCGACATTACACAAGCCATCACGAAGTCCGGAACTCCCCGAGAAGGCCTAGTCTGTTTCACTGACCATCCTCCCTATGCACGACACCTATTATTGTTCAGGATTTTCGGTAGGCGCTTGGCTATGATGCCGAACGGCCAGATACGGTATTTTATTAGTGTGCTTGGTGCAATGGTGATAGTGTCCTTGGTGGATGATTGGGGGCCTTTCGCGCGATAGGGAGTAAGGGGCTTTCCTACCTAGGGAGGTACCAGAATTAAGCGAAGCATTTTAACATGCTGTGTAAAAGATTCGTGCGAGCTGTGTAGGTGCAGTTAAGTGTATTCTAGAGAAGGGAAGCTCCCTGCATCTCACACAATAGTTTGATGTACGGTCGTAGTATGGGTATCCATAGCACGGCGCGCGCGGATAAGACGGGTGAGGTTGTGGTGAATAGCGCGTGCTTACATAAGGATTAGAAAGCCTTCATCCTTTGCATGCTTTAGTATATGCATCTGTTTGTAGTCGAAGAAAGGAAGGAGATAATATATAGAATCCACAATTTTGCATACTACAGCACTTGAGCAAATGCTGCACAAATGACCTGAAACTCACCGTGAATCTTCCTCAACTGGGCAACCGGTGGTAGCCTCCATGGGATAGTATTGTTCGTCTACGGGGCGAAGGTACCCATTCAACCTCCCAGAGAGTACGCTAATTGAGAAGTTACCATTGAGGCAGTGGGTACGGCCGTACAGGGACTATAATTTGCTTTTCAGAAGATCGTTCATGCCGGTATAGAGATTGATCTACGAAGTCTATCTCGGGGCAGCCGATGAATGTGCCTTGTGAGATCGGCTCGAGCCGTTCTGCGTCAAAATCCAGGGAACGCTTCCTCCCGTAAACGTTAAATCCGCATGGAAGATGTGCTGGTTTCGGAAAGAGCTAATTAGCTGATATTTACAGGGAAGGAGGCATAACAATGTTGTACATAGAAATATGTTTTCTCATGTAATTGTACAGTGTCTATTAAGAGCATCTAGCGATAGTGTGGATGTTTCGACGTTTTTTGGGCTTGATGGTGGATTCCAACGATGGTGGCCCCAGGCCGGCGGCTGATCTGATGCACTTGCTGCATGCTCATGTTGGCATCCCATCGAGTGTCTGTTGAAGTTGATTCCATCGTGTATGTCTTTTGGATCGAGCCTTCCATAGCATGAAAAGAAACTACTGGGCGCACAGTTCTTTGTTCTGTTTTGCGATAAAGAGCCGCATGCTGATGTGGGATCTTGGCAGCGTTGACGTCGGGGATTTCTGGAACCGCACTCCGAAAAGCAGGGGTAGGATCAGACAGTGGCTTAATGATCCTCTAGTAAAGCGTTGGAGTGAGGCTGCGAAGAGAAGGCAATACTGAGAGTCATTTTCATAGTAATGCTCATTCAGACGGGCCTCGGGGAGTCTAAAGAAAGAGTGTTAAGAGGCGTGGTCCCAAAGGAAAGTGTACGTTGAGGCGTTGAAAGGTCCACCACGTGAGCGCAGCCTTCAGTGGTAGGATTTCAACGGAAGTCGAGGTCCAGGCGTACAGCGCAGCGAATGATGGACGCCTTTGCGGACTGGCCCCTTTTCGAGTGATGATGTCGCGACTGACCACAGTGATGATGGCGGGCGATCATCACCGACCATCAGCGTTGTGGGTTTCTATCGGTGCAAGAAGCACTTCAATAACTATCCCGGTAGGTCCTGGAAGAGTGGTCACGCCGTATGGAGGTGCTGATGATGCCGTCCAGGTCGCGTCTCTACCACTTCTCACAGGTGGGAGATGAGCGCTAATGACAAAGCGGGCCTCGGTTCTAAAATTCCCGCTATGCCTGGTTGGACCTTAGCGCGACTAAATATAGCCGAGCAGTTCACTGCTTGTGCACTGCCTCACCCATCTCGTCTTGGTCCAGATCGCCCGCCGCATGTGCCTGCCCTCCTCGGGAATGCAATGCTATTGACAATTCGCTGTCAGGCCTGGCCGTCGTCTTCTGAGGCGAGCAACAAGCTGACGCCCAGTGACCTCCTGTCTACCGCTGAGGCGTGGTGCATTCTGTGTCAGGTTCCATGCAACGCCATCGGACAGGCCCCGGACTCCACCTCGCATATCTCCTAACGATTCAAGCGTCGTTTGCGCAGAGGCCCGCCGCTGTTCCAATTGAGTATGTAGGTAGACGCCCTAGCATCCTTCGCGACAGGGCCGCAAACACGGCTTTCGAGATGATGGGTTGTCGTCCCAATTTCCGATGAGGCGTCTCTCTTCGTCCCTGAAGCAGCTTACCGCTTCTTCGCTCAGCCCTGCCGGGGAATGCGTCGCATGGGACAACCGGAACTCAAAAATCTACCACATCCCCAAAGGATTTGTTGCTGGACGACATAATACCATCGCCCTCCGCTCCCAGCTTGTCACCCCTGCGCCTACTCTCAACTAATACCACCAAATACATCTCTTCGACCCACTCACACAAACATACCGCTCTCCCGGGTACTCGCAATCTAAAGCCACGTCTGGGTTGGAGTGCTTCGCCGCATCCAGTTGGGGAAGTGCAGCCATTTTTGCAGCCTGCTGCGTCTGCATACAACCGTTACTGCAGCCTCTTGGAACCCGGCTTGCTACCCCTGCGCGGCTCCAGCCTCGAACACAAACCTGCATTCGACCAAGTACTTCTACATTTGAAATGTTACCCAGCGCCCAACTGCTGACGACCCCGACGTCGCATGCCACCCACAAGCAGGACGACTTTACGTACTCTGCAAAGTCACTCATATCTTCAAGCTTCATCTTTCTTCACGTCGATCAAAATAAGAACAGCAAGCCAAAGGAAGAGATGCAACCGAGGCCAAGGAGTCGGACCAACGATGAGGAGTTGTGGTTCCGTATGGGTAGCCATAGGCACAACGAGGTGGAAGCTCATGAGCAACCAAGGCAGGAGCAGTCGGCCTACCAATATACAGCGTCTCGTCACAGCGCAAGCAGGTCAATCTCACCAGCTCGACACGCGCTGATACCAGTGATATCCACGAGCTCAGCCGACAGGCCTCTCCCATCGTCTCCTGAATCTCAGAGGAAGAAACACAAGCCAGCATCACTACGCAACCTTCTGCCCTCGAAGGGGTCCCGTCGTCCTTCGCATGAGGCGATCGGCTCCGCTCATCTCCAGCCTGATTCTGCGCACTTGCATCGACGATCAACGTCGAGAGACGGAAACTTAAGCCCTGAACCGCGGTTCCCACCCCGTATGTCCTCCCGTAGCGCACCCAACTCGCCTCTCGATGCGTCTTCAAACTCAAATGCCATGACTCGAGCCAAATCAGCTTCTCCAGCTTATGTCGGACCTTCCAATTTCCAGACCTACTCACTGTTTCCAGCCCCGCTTCAGGCCAAGCCTCGCTCGACGTCGACGGAGACCTACTTTGAACCGGGTGTTCCGCGTAGTGCCCGCACCTTCCCAGATACAACCAGGCCAGCTACTGCAGTACCGAGCGATCCCAGAACAGGAGGTCCGCGACCACACACCTGGCTGTCCCCCACAGAACCGTTCAACACCGACAATGAGTTTCACCTTTTTGCAGAAGCCACTAGCGGCCTTCCAGGCAATTTTGATGCCATGTCTCCAGATGAAGCACCGCGTCTTCAGGCCTCTCTCTTCTCCCGAGGCAACCAGAACGACATCATTCCACTTCCATTCCAGGAACCTTCAGCTTTAGAAAGATGGCAGCCTCCTCTCGGCGAGTACATTCCCCGCCAGCGCCCACGGGAACCCTCTCCTTCCCAACCCAACCTTTCTTACAGGACTGAGACGAACTATCCTCCCCGCGAGATTGTTCCCCTTCCGAGCATGGAGGACGAGTGGAACCCGCAACAGCGGCCTCGGGAATTCGAAACCTCCGCTTCTGCATTCCCTGGTATTGACTCGTACGACCAACCACCTTTCAGCTATTCCTCAGCCCCTTCTAGCTCAGCTTTACCCCGTCGAGCCTCATACGACCGTCCTCCGACGTCGCCGATGCCTGCGAATCTGGTCGCTGTGAACATGGAGTTGGAGAGATTAGGCGTGGAAGATGAGCAGCACAATGACGACGAGTTGCCGAACTACGCTCAGAGCCAGGCGGAGATGCACGAGAAGAAGAGGGCCGAGGCTGCAGCGAGAGCGCGAGAACTGGAAAGCCGTTGGAATAGCTCTCGCAGCGGATGGCGTGGATGGTGAACTAATGTGTTAACGCATTTTCTTCCTTTCATCGCGTTCAAGCGTTTTGTGCTCCTGTCTTGTCTTTACTTCTTCATCATGGCTTTGCATCCTGCATTGCATGAACACTGTTTTCCCCCTTTTCTTAGCATTGATACCCTCGCTTGACTTATAGTCTGCGTTGGCATTTTAGGATGGATCATAGTTTGGGCTTCTTCTTCTTCACCTTTTTTTCCGTTCATGACTTACTTTGTATATATTTTTACATGATGCGCTCTCTTGTACAAGAGCCCTTTTCAGCACCATCACATCCGGTATACGACCCCGCCAAACAGGCTGGGAATATTGATAATGATATCATTGCACTACACACGTTTCACATGTGGCGACGACCTCTTTCCACCTGCTCTCCACGAATGTTTCTCATGTCTCAAGCAAACTTAGCAAAACAATTCCTCCGCCCCACACGACGCTTCCTAACTCGTAAAAGTCATTCATGATCGACCCATTGATCCGCCGACCGTCTTTATGGCCCCCATCGACTATCTCTCGAAATACCTCAAACTACACAAGAATATCTACGTTAATTTCCGATTCTGTCATGTCCCATGTCAGCGAACAGCTAAGATTTTCTGGTCCCACTTTCACGGCCCTAATAATACATATCATGCTGCACGAAGGCAACCATAAAAGACCGCCGGGTGGAAAAGTCCCCACAGTGGATGTTGATCGCTGCTAGAGGATAGTTTGCCGTGTGCGCAAGGGAATGGATATGAACGACAGGTATCTGCTCAACCGCACAGACAGACATATATATCTTTCCAACGCCCATAACTCTACGCACACACGAGTCGCACACCTATATACCCACGCACCACGCACGATTAATCAGTCAAGCAACCACCTAGCCAACTAACATCCAACCCCCCAAACGAAACAGTCAGGAAAGGGGGGCAAAAACGTCCCACCACTCCACCCCTTCCCACCCTAATCCATCAAACCCTCAAACCCTCAAACACTCAAAACGAACCCACCCACCTTATTCCTATTCCGCATACCCCCACTGCATCCCCTGTCATGCTGCCGTCGCTGACATACCTGAACCGCTCGTCACCGCGACACATCCAAATGAAAACGGCGTCGAGTCAGCCTTGAAGAACGCCTCGCCTCGCCTCGCGCATCCCACGACACCATTGGCTGTACTGACCTCCATCGCGCATATGCATGCAAGCCCCTGGATCTTTCCTTTCGAGTGGAATATGTTTCCTTTAGGCGAACATGGCCTCCCGCGACGCGGAAACGAACACGGGCACGAGCACGGCATATACATCTCATATGAACTGGGTTGTTATACAATTTACGCCCGTGGGAGGGAAGGGAGATGAGGCACGGTGGAAGCGATCGTAGGGGAGATGGATTGGTATTATAGGTTGGAGTTGAAGTTGTGAGCTTTGGGGTAGTACATGGAGTGGTTGGGATATGTGTGGACGGTACTTTACATACTACATCGGTAGAAATGGGGGCGGGAGCGGAAGCGGGATATAGGTAGAGATGTAAAGGTGGCTTGGAGTGAAAACGGTTTTGAATCCGCGTAGTTTTTACTAGATTCTTTGTATCTCGTCTCGTCTCTTCTCGACTTATGTTTGCTTGCTCTATCGGAGAGACTGATGAGCCTACCTACCTACCGCAAAGTTTCAAATTGTATGCACTACAGTCCCACGACAGTGGTACGAAATGGCTCCTCACTCGGTAGCTAGGTATTTTACCGCTTGCGCTCTTGCTCGATCAGGTCCCTGGGCCGATGGCGATTTTCTATCGGAGATTGACAACGATGCTAGGAAGGTGAAGGTAAAGCAGCTAGATTTTACAAGGTTCGGTTTACTATTTAGCTATGGTATGCTATCATGCTATGTCGTACACTGAAAATGATGGCGCCCCACTACAAGGGAATTGTGTGATACGATTGGGATTCCGAGAACGAGCGTCGACTGTCTGTTGCAACTTTCACTTGCAGTGGTACAAGTACTGTAACATCGCTCTGAAGAATGATACCCTGCATCCATGTAACTCTACGTAACTCGCTTTTCACTGTGGGGTGTGGAGTGGAGTGCCTCTGCGTTAGGCCAGGCTAGCTGTGGGGGCGAAAAGGCGCCTTGACAGATCTCAAATGTGGGGACAGAACTATCGGCAAAAAGGTACTGTACAGTACTGTACATGACCTCAACTTTCAGGGTCAGACATGCATCAGAGCTTATCGCGTGGACAGCCAAAAACATGAAAAGTGCTCGCTGCTCAAACCCCCAGACAACATGCGCAAGGCTGCGACCACGTTATGCGACCTATCAATAGCTCTCTTTACCTATCTCGTCACCCCTCTGTTCGAATGGGGAAAACTGCTGTCCTGTTCTTTCAGTACCATCGGTAGGCGAAGCCGATCCTGCGACCATTCGATAGTTATATTTTTTTTTCCACTTCCAAGTTTTTCTAGACTCGGCACCCCGCCTTTTTGAACAACGGAGAATGTCATGCAGAGTGGACGACACGCAGCGGTGCCCTATGGCCTACGACTTCGACGCCTGCAGCGCATTCGTATCTGTACGACCGCTGACTCTGCATCCGACGTTAGACGACTGCGATCCCAGGATTTGGATGTTGATTGAGAAAAGATCAGCGTATTCTGCCAATCGCTACGTCTCCAGGCGCGGATTATTCGTTCGCGGGGAGCTGTCGTGGCGGTGATGGTTTGGGGCTGTGTGTAAGATGCGGGCCGGCGTGCATGTGGAATGCTGCTCACTCAGTGGGGCAAAAGCGCCGAAAATAGAAACAATATCAACACCATAGGAGGTCTCGTGGTGACCCTTCTGGAACTGGTAATCAGTCTCATCTGGAAGATGGGCTGTGTCGATGAGACGGGGGAGAGAGTGAAGGGAGAAAGAGCGGTGAATCGGGAGTTGATGTCGAATGCAAGGGCAAGGGCCCCGGATTGAGAAACATCGCCCGAGACTGTAGGGTAGATGCAGAGGTGGCAAGGTCGACGGAGGAGATGAAGAGTGAAGGGGGCGAAGACTGAGACATGAAAGGATATGAGATTGGTATCAGAGGTTATAAGACTAGATAGGCGACTAGCAGAGAACTCTGCTAAGTGCAAAGTGATGCGATGCTATGCAATGCAATGCTACGAGGACGCTGGAAAAAAACGCAGATCAGGCTCAGCCTGAGATGGAACGCGAAAGCATTCCCACATGAGAACTCTTGCCTAACCGGCGGCATTGAGATTGAAGAGACGGAACGAAGCTGAGGGGACCACCCACTCAGAGCTTAGTCGCTTTGTATGGGCGAGGGGATGGGGTCTCATCCTCGTCCCGTCTCCGCTTTGGACGGGTATTGCCTCCACGAGGCGAGAGGGGCGATAATTCTGACAGTGCCGTGCGGACTGTTGTGGTCAAAGTCGTCGTACAAGTCAAGGAAGTCGACGATACCAACGACTCCCTTGAGGCTACCTTGGCAGTTGAACACGTCACAGTCTTGTAGGAAAACCTTTCAGGCACTCGCACAGGTATAGGAACGTTAGTCCGCTGGAGGTACTCCGAATCGACGAGCGTCCAGAGTACTCTACGAAGCTCCAAATCCTTTTGTGTGAAGTTCGGATTCCTGAGCTTCGCAGCCACAGCAGCATCGTGAAGCTTGCTAATGTCATCCCTGGTCCCGGGTACATCAGTCATGATGACCCAACGGTGATACTTGGTCGACGACACGAACTTGAGCTGTGTCACAGAATGCGGGATCGCCAGCGGCCCGCCCTTCTCGATTTTAGCCCACGTCTCCTTGCGGAACCATTGTGCGGTCCAGCGCACAGGGACGGTGGAATACTCTTTCCCTCCGTTAGCTTTTGCGACTTCGGGATCAGCCCACGTCTTGCGGAGCTGTACATGAGTGCCGAATGTTGACCTGTCTTGCGGGTTAATAATGGCGCCGAACATGAAGTTTTCCCATGCATAGCCCCACTCGGCAGAGTCTGCAGGGTAGTCGAGACGGATAAAGGGTTCGGAGAGACCACCACGACGCATCGCTCCGTAGGCATGGACGAGTTCGTGGATCAAAGTAGTGGCAAGTTGGAAGTCGTGGCGGAATTGATCGCACTTGGAGCGCGTGCGATATCCGTTCTCTTCATCATCGTAGAATCTGAGCATTTTATTGTTGAGCTCGATTAGCACGGATGACCTGTATTTGAATGCGTTGGAGCAGGTTGATGTATGGCAAGGATGACGCTCAAAGAGACGTGTTCGTCCCCAGAGACGTTCGGTGCCTTCGCCGCTGACCCAACGGAATACAACACAGTGCTCAAGGCAGTGAAGCGCTTTGCGCACGCCTTTGAGATACAGTTTGATCTCTGCATCGGACTTCCAGACTGCCGGGTTAGTAAGGAAGGCCTTGCCAGTTGCGGGGTCAATCTGTTGGCGCCCGTATGTAAGCGGGATGAAGAACTCCAGTAGGCTATCGTGCTCAATGAAAAGGGAAGCTAACTGGAGTGCCTGGCGAAGATGCAGACTCTTCTCTAGGAATGAGGCGTCGTGGAAGATGGGGTGGATAGGATTGTCGAGATTGCCTGCGAGGACGGAAGCATCGTTGAGAAGTTTGAGGCGATCATTCTTGTTCGCGGCTGCGATGAGCTGGTTGATTCCGAGGGTTTCAGTGCACATGGTAATTTGGAGAATCTGTCGTCGAAAGGTTCGGTGGAATGGAGGACATGATGACCGCGAAGTCGGCATGAAGAGGTTATGTTGAACAGTAACATTGTGAAGCCTGTGAGAGATTCAGATGAAAGAAACAAGACAGAAATAGGACGGAACAAGGCTATTGTTGTCTTTGAAGGGGAGTTGAGCAACACGGACAAAGCCTACGAAACAAACAAAGGATTTCCTGGGAAGCCGCGCGAGACACATGTTCTATGAGGTGAATCAGGTGATGGGGGTGTTGCAGGTCGAGTTGCCTGGTGGTCGTTGATGAATGATTCCAGACCTTTTTTTGAAACGATGTGGTCTCTTGTAGATTCATGGTGTCTGTCTTGGAAAGGTCGGTTCTGTGCACGTATTATCGATGTTGAATTGTGAGGGCTGTGAGTGGCCGTATCTCTGACTTCTCCGCCACTGTCGCACACTCTCGCAATGGTCTCCTTTGCCGGAAAGACAAGTTTGCACTCTGGGATAACGAGACTTCGCGGTAGAGCGTGGAAGCCAAATCCCGCGGTGGTAGGACCCTCGGACCAATTTCCGAGATTTGTTCCTCATCATTCGGATTCCCCACAGGACATCCCATCACCCATCGGTGCAGTCGGAATAGGAGCAGAAGAAGCGGCGGTGAAGGGGGAGAAATGATTGCGCATGTTGAAAGACATCTGGGTCGTCTGAGCAGCCACCCGGCACCAAGTCGCGCCTTCCACGTTTGCACGTGCTAGCGCGTTGATCGGCACTAGTCGGACGCGACGACCCACAGCGAACAAGGACTTGTTTTCGCTGTCGTCACTTCTCCACAACCACCATCACGACCACCGCCTGCATCCCATGCGCTTCCCCATTTCTCCATCCTTCACAGGGCGCGTGGATCGAACATTATTCAATTGGCGACGCTGTCTACCGTTTAAAACCCAAAGGCAAGTATTCGCACTGCCTGTTTAGTGTTTGCTTGCGCTATTGCCATTTCTATCCACGCCAATTGCTGCTGTGGGGCTTCGCACGTCGCGACCACAGCATCTACCATCTAACCGACAGTGCAAAAGGGGTGTATCGCGTCTAGCAACAAGAATGGACTGGGACGCGCTGCATGCTCAAGCCAAAAAGGCACCTACAGGCAGCCTTCCTATACAGCCCAAAAGGTTCATGGTTGCCATCATATCGCTTGGAAAGACTGAGCCTCTCGACGAGTTTGACTTTGTCTGGGTCAAAGGCCATGCTGGGATCAAAGTCGATAAACTCTGCGATGTTTTCACCCAGAAGCAGAATCCGGCATCCGAAATCGAACTGCAGTTCAGAGGAGAGGTCCTGCCACCAGATGTGAAAATCGGGACTTTGAACCACTATGGAGACTCATTGATTGTTCTTCGAGCCGTGGAGAAGCATCCAGTGGCTCCGACACCCAAGCCTGCCTCGAATTCAACACCTTCATTGGCGTTGAGAACTCCCCGGCCAGCACCAGCTGGTTCAAGTTCTCCGCCTTTGCCTATAAAACCTTTTCGCAAGGTTAGCAGTGTGGCAACTGCCCCGCCACCTTTGACACCCATCTCTACGCATCTTGAAAGGGATACAGCTCCTTCTTGGGATATCATGCAAGATCAAGAGATGCCTTCCGTGGAGACAGCTGGCAGACGATCTTCTCATGGAGTCCCCGACATTACCAGGCAGGAGACCTCACCTCTGAGCTCTGTTCCTCCCACCAGAGCCCCCAGCTTCAACCTCGCAGCTGAACAAGAGGATAATGGCCCTTACCACCTGGACCACAGCACGCGACCACCTCCACGCATGTCGCCCCATCCGTCGCGGCTTCGGCACACGCCTTATGTCCCTCCAGCTGCACCAACGAGCTATGAAGCTCCTGCCCAGCCAGTCAAAGCAGAACACCTTTCTCCCGTTGCAGATGTGGTGAAAGCAGAAAGGCATTCTCCATTCCGCATCAAAACTCCCGAGCCGGAGGTTACATTTGACCCAGAACACCACTTCAAGCGAGACATATCACCAAGCGGTGAGGATGTCATCAAGCCAACAGATCGCTTCCTGAGAGAGATCATGGATCAGCAAGTACCAGAGGTTCTTGAAGCCGGGGTTGCCAAATCTATTAAAGTTCTGGATTCCCTTAAGACAACTTTCTCTCGATATGCTGCTTCAAGCCCGGATGCAGCCGCTTGGGTCGAGGCGATAAATAAACTCAGCAGTCAAGCGGCACGCACGCGTACTGTCGTTGGCGTAGTTGGAAACACCGGGGCGGGGAAGAGCAGTGTTATCAACGCGCTGCTTGATGAGGAGCGCTTGGTGCCTACAAACTGCATGCGCGCCTGCACTGCTGTGGTAACTTCCATCTCAATGAATACGAGCAAGGATCCTGGCTCCAAATATCGCGCTGAGGTCCAATTCATCGAGAAGGCCGACTGGGAGAAGGAACTCAAGACTTTGATGGCCGAATTTCTGACTGAGAATGGCACTCTCTCTTCAGATGCCAGAGACCCCAACTCGGATGCAGGAGTCGCTTGGCAGAAGTTCCATGCGACCTATCCCAAGATCCCCAAGGACGACCTTGCCAGTTGGACGGTTGAGAAGTTGATGGCTGAGAAAACGGTACTCAGCTGCCTTGGCACAACGAAGTACATCCGGTCAGGTCATTCAGATCAGTTCTACTCGGAGCTGCAGAAATACGTCGACAGTAAGGAGAAGGTAATCGGCCCAAAGGACAAGGACAAGAATAAGGAGCAGAAGAAATCAGCCAGTAAGACAGAATACTGGGCATTGATCAAGGAGGTACGGATATTCACAAAGTCGGACGCTCTATCCACAGGCGCTGTTATTGTTGATCTTCCTGGTGTTCACGATTCAAATGCTGCCCGTGCCGCTGTTGCCGAGCGCTATATGAAGCAGTGTACTGGGCTCTGGATCGTCGCGCCTATCACTCGAGCCGTGGATGACAAGGCCGCCAAGAACCTACTGGGCGAGACTTTCAAGCGTCAGCTCAAGTACGACGGCAATTACTCAAGCGTCACCTTCATCTGTTCCAAAACCGATGACATTTCGATCACAGAAGCCACGGGCAGCCTGGAGCTAGAAGACCAAATCTCTTATCTGGAGGAGCAGCAACAAGGCTACAAGAGGCAAATTGTGTCTATCGAGAAAGAGGTCGAGACGTTGAAAGATTCCATTGCTGTGTATAGCGAAGTCATGGAGGAGGCCGAAAAGGATACGGAGGTTTGGGAAAAGTTACAAGACGATGCTGACAGTGGCGAGACGGTTTTTGCTCCTGCACAAAAGGCCTCCAACAAGCGAAAGAGGCGTGCGTCGGCGGAGAAATCACGCAAGCGTCGAACATTAGAGGATGATTCCGATATTGAATATATCGCTTCCGACAATGAGGAGTTAGACCAGTCCGACGAGGATTCCGACAACGAAGGCTGCGAGCCTCCAAAGGAGCCCCTCACCGTGGAGCAGATCAAGGCGAAAATTGACGAGCTGCGACAGTCGAAGAAGACTGCTCGCCAAGAGAAAGCAATGATCCGCAAGCAAATACCTGACCTCAGGGCAAAGATCCATGAGCTGAAGGAGAAGGTTGCTGAAATTCAAGGTGAAATCAATGCTTTGTGTATTGCCGAGCGAAACAAGTACTCAAAGGGTGCAATCCAGCAAGACTTTGCCGCTGGTATCAAAGAGCTGGACATGGAGAATGCAGAGGAAGAAGATGAGGAGGCATTCAACCCCGACGAAGATCAGCGCGATTATGAGGAGGTTGCACGATCACTTCCCGTCTTCTGCGTGAGCAGTCGAGCGTATCAGAAGATGTGCGGTCGGCTGAAGAAAGATGGGAAGGTGCCGGGCTTCAGAACACCCGAGGAGACCGAAATGCCCCAACTGCAACAGCACTGCAAGAAACTGACTGAAGCGGGCCGCATCCAGGCATGCCGGAAGTTCCTCCTCAATCTCGTCCAACAGCTAAATACGTTCACCCTTTGGGCTTCGAATGATGGCACCGGTCTTAAGATGACCGATGAAGACAAGCGTAAGCAGCACAGTTACCTCCAGAAGCGTCTCAGCGAGCTAGAGAAGGGACTTGAGCAAGCTGTAGCGGCGTGTCTAAGCGTGATGAAGAAGGAACTACGTAACCAAATCTTCGATCGCTACCCTGAGTTAATTGAAGAGGCCGTGGACGCCGCACCTCAGACAGCTCACAGTTGGGGATACAGACATGAGGGTGGACTTCATTACGCTACATACAAGGCCGTTGTCAGGCGTAATGGCTCCTACCACAGCCCCACAGCCGGCCATCGCGACTTCAATGCCGAGTTGTAAGTACCCCAGAGACTCCATCCTTGTGCATGTCTGATAAAACAGGATTGATCCCATTATCAAACGCCTGGCAACCGGCTGGGAGCGCGCATTCCAGAACCGGCTTCCCAAAGCTTTCGACACATACACGGCCGACTCCGGGAAAGTGCTTCACAAGTTCCACGAGACGATTGAGGATCGTGCTCGGCATAACGGTGTCGGCCTCGCAAATCTAGCAATGCTCAAAAGCTCCATCTACACCTACGAGCAGCTTTTCCGCGACCTCAACGTCCAATACCTAGCGGCCATGACTGAAGCCCAGCGAGATGCAAACCGCGACTTTGTCCCCACCATCGCCAACATCATGGACACAGCCTATGACATTTGCACAAATGAACGCGGTCCAGGCAGCTACATGCGAATGAAGGGCCACATGACGAGCCATGTAGAACAAGTGCGACACAGCATGTTCAAGGAAGCCACAATGTCTGTTGAGAGCCATCTCAATCAGATGTGTAGGGCGCTTGAAGAGATGATGTCGAACGGCGCCGACGATATCTTCGCAAAGATGAGGGCGGATTACCTGCAGGTTCTTGGCGGTGTCCAGGTCAGCAAAGACGTCGTGCCGCGGGAAGAAAAGGCGCTGAAGGGCGAGATCAAGAAGATGCTGAACGAGGTCGATGGACAGTTTGAGCGTATTGCGAAGGGTGAGCTTGAGGAGGAGAAGGTGGATGTCGATGAAGAGCAAGACAAGGATGAGCCAAGCGCCGATGGTCACAAGTATGAAGTCATGGACGTCGATGACGGCCGGAAAAAGGAGGAAGCCATGGACGTCGATGCCGCGGCCGAGCCTGAGGTCGAAAAGCGTCTACATTTCGACAACGACAACGACGAGTCAGATAGCGTCATGGGCTCACACGGCGGCTCCGCAAAAGACGACGCTGTCAGCGCCAAGACTTCACCTGCTAATGACGGCAACGAAGACGATGTGCCGGAGCAGGAGTTGTAGGATGATGTAAGCTCTACCGCACAGGGCATCGTTGAATCGGTCGACTCGTGCGCTTCACGCGATGTGGGAGGCGTATCTTCTCGGCAATCTTTCCTATGAGGACATCATGGCAGGTATTTTTCTCCCTCCACAATTCTTCAATCTTTATTCTTCGCTTCTTCATACACGCCTTTCAAGTGAAAGCTAGAGTTCCACATCCGACGTCCAGCGTTTGCAGGTTTGAATTTGAGCCGGACGGTGGGATCTTTTTGGCAACTCCCGAATATGTCAGAGGAGAGGTTAATGTGTCTGGAGTGGGGAGGCCAACGTTCACTTCAACTTCCCCTCGACTTCACATACATGTATTGAATGTCTTCATTTACAGTTGAAGAGCAGTTGTGATTTCTTTTATTTTCTTTGGTGCTTTGAATCTGTGGATAATAGGATTAGGTACTTGGATGCTCTTTCTCGGTATGTGAGGGGAGTGCGTTGTAGTCTTAAGGCTTTGCGTCTGTGTGTATTACCTTGATATGTGAAAGATTTAATACGTAGAGAAGAATTCTTTTTCTTGGCTGTGAGCGCTTACCCTTTGTCTTTTTGTGTGGCTTTAGACGTCAATATCATCTGAAACACGGCAATCTTCTCGTCAACGATCCATCAATGGAATATCTAGCACCAGCGCAGCGCAGCACAGCACAGCGCAGGTCCAACAACAACAACGTCTCATTCATAGCCGATAGTCTCTAGTCTATAACGGACGCTTCCCAGTATTTTCCCAAGAAAAAAGACTTCGCGAAATATCCCATACACTCCCGTTGCCGCATCCCAGACGCAGACCCAAACGTACAGTACACCGCAACCACATATCCCATCATGAACCTGTATAAATGCGCCAGCGAGAAAAAAATCCCCCGTAGATGAAAATAAAAACGCCAGTATCCAGGATTTGGATATGCAGATGCCCAACAACAAAAACGAAAAAAACTTGAAAGGAAGGGGAGAAAAGGCGAGATGGTCAGTCATCCCACTCCTCGTCCAGGTTATCTATCAAGCGGTCTTCATCGTCGTTCCTGCGATTGCGCCCGCGACTGTCCTGCCCGAGCGAGACGCGGCTGTAGCCCCGACGGGAGGGGAGGAAGCGTGCGCACGAGGATGTGAGGATGATGAACATGTCCTAATACACAGAAAACGTTAGCGTCAAATTCCCATCTCAATGTTCCCGTTTCAAGTTTCGAGTTTCTGGTTCCATATCTCCGGGAAGAAGATATTGGATTGGGGGACTTACGGCAACGAACTGCGCGATCCCCGCCCACATGGCATAATTCGGTAACTGTCTCCACCCCCGCTGATGCATCACCGTCCTCTGATATACACACCCACCGACCAGGTACACTAACACGGCAATCATGACGATAACGCCAAAGACGCCGCCGGGGCCTAGGGCTTGCTTTTCCACAT
Source organism: Byssothecium circinans (assembly GCA_010015675.1). Classification (NCBI taxonomy): domain Eukaryota; kingdom Fungi; phylum Ascomycota; class Dothideomycetes; order Pleosporales; family Massarinaceae; genus Byssothecium; species Byssothecium circinans. The sequence continues at coordinate 424,315 of ML976981.1, read as the reverse complement.
GTACGCCGCCGCATGCGTGCGGGGAGCGGCCCTCAAAAAAGTATACGCAGTCGTCTACGGCGGCGACGAAGGAGATGGAGGTTTTGGTCAGGGGGTCGGATTCGCAGAGGAGAGAGATGATTGTGGATTTGCGGCGGTTGGAGGGCTTTTTGGTGTCTTTGTCTTTGTCCTTGTTTTTGTCATTGTCGTCGTCGTCGTCCACGATTTCACGGGCGTGGAGAGAGATGGGAGTGTGGAGGGCGCGGCGGGTGGTGGTGGAGGGGCAGTAGGAGCCGCCGGTGTAGTTGAGGACGAGTTTGCGGCCGCGGAAGACGGGGTCGAAGCTGGTTTGTCTGGGAAATGTAATGTCAGTATGGTTTCCTCTCCCATATATACTCCGGCGCATTCCATCCCTCCACCTTCTCCAATCACACACTCCCACCTCCCAGTACTCACCCAATCGCATACGTCTTCCCGTCCCTCTCATAAAACGCGCTCACGTTCTTCCGCTCCTCGCGATCCAGATCCACGACACTGCCCAGCTCCTCCACCACGGGCCCGCAGAAGTTGATGGTGAAGTTTGCGCCGTAGTCGTATCCGCGCGCGTGCCAACTGCCGTCTTCAACGTCCTTGTTGCTTTTCTTTTTGCGGCTGTGGTCTTTGTCGTCTGGGGGTGCGCGGTGCATGGGGTTGAGGTCGAAGAAGCGCTGCGTGGTGGGTGAGATGGCGGTGCATGGTTTGAGCGGTTTGTCGGCGGCGGCGGCGACGAGGGTGGCGGAGAGAAGGACGGAGAGGATTGCGGTGAGGGCGTGGGGGTGCATGGTGGGAAACTCGTGTGTGTAGAGACAGCAGTAGCAGAACTACCGTCGCCGTCACTGTGAAGGAGTGAATAAATGAGTGTATGAATGTCTGTCCTTCCAGGCCACGTTCGGCGTCGCGGGACTGTAATGTCCGCCCGTGCACATGTAAGCCGCACTGCTCTGCTGCAGGCACAGCCCGGGGTGTTCCCGCGCTAGACCGGAATAGGACTAAGGCCGCCGGGCAGAGTCTCAGCGTCATTCAATCTACATTTGAACGATTCGGAACGCAGCCTTCCGTCTCCGCCTCCTATCGAACGACGTCCAACCTCACGGCCGAAGCTATAAAAACGCGTGTCACCCATTCTATAGGAAAGGCGGCGCGTCTGTTGACCTTTCTTTTGATCATTGGGATGAGCTTGTGGATTTAGGAGGATTCAGATTCGCGACCCCTTTTTATTTCACGTCAACAACAGCGCAGAGGGCTTGAAGACTACGACATGGCGCCGAAACGCATGACGGAACCGGAACGGCCGCATGGCTATGAGTTCTTTGGCCCGTCAGTACCACATTTAAATACAGTGAAGCTTTGAATGCTAATTGAGTACAGACCCGGTGCTTTCGGCATCTCTTTTGGACTGCCTCTTCTTTGCTACGCATTTGTCTTCCTCTGCAATGATATCTCTGGATGTCCTGCGCCTTCGCTGCTTCACCCGTCCACTCTGACGCTGGATCAGCTGAAGAAGGAAGTGGGCTGGCCTGGTTTGTCTGGACTTGTCAACAAGAATGCTATCCTCGGCACTCTGGGCTACTACCTTCTTAGTCTGACTTTGTATGCCTTTCTTCCGGCGACGGAGACAGTGGGGACTGAGCTTAGGAGTGGGGGGAAGTTGAACTATCGCTTCAATGGTATGTTGCTCACGTGCTTTGAAGGACAGTATTGACATGAGCAGCCTTCGCATCCGCCATCTTCACCATGGCCATCCTCGGCGCCGGAACCATTGTCGAAGGTGCCAACTTCCGTGTCTGGACCTTCATCAGCGAGAACTTTGTTGGCCTCCTCACTACCAACATCCTCATCTCCTACATCCTTGCCACCTACGTCTATGTCTCTTCCTTTAGCGTCAAACACCCCAAGGACCCGAACATGCGTGAGCTCGCAGCTGGCGGTCACAGCGGCAACATCCTCTATGACTGGTTCATCGGCCGCGAACTCAACCCACGCGTCACACTTCCCATCTTCGGCGAAGTCGACATCAAAGCATGGTGCGAGCTACGTCCTGGTATGCTGGGCTGGATCATCCTCGACCTCGCCTTCATCGCCCAACAATACCGTAACTTTGGCAAAGTCACCGACTCCATCCTCTTAATCACCTTCGCCCAAACAGTATACACCTTCGATGCACTATACATGGAGCCCGCGATTCTCACCACCATCGACCTAATCGCCGACGGTTTCGGCATGATGCTTGCCTTTGGCGACCTCGTCTGGGTGCCCTTCACCTACTCCATCCAAACGCGCTACCTCGCCACGTATCCTGTCGAGCTCGGCCTCAAGGGTATCCTCGGTGTAGCGGCCGTCCAGGGCTTCGGCTACTACATTTTCCGCGCCGTCAACAACGAGAAGAACCGTTTCCGCACCGATCCAAACGACCCGCGCGTCAAGCACCTCAAGTACATCGAAACGGCCGCCGGTTCGCGCCTCCTCGTCTCCGGATGGTGGGGCACCGCGCGCCACATCAACTATCTCGGTGACTGGTTCATGTCCTGGTCGTACGTCCTCCCCACCGCACTCTCCGGCTACGTCATCAAGAACGCCTCCACACACCCTCTCGAAGCCTCGGCACCAGACGCCGTCTTCTTCCAAAACGCGTACCAGAAGTTCGTCGTTCCCGGGGAGGCGAAGGGCTGGGGCATGATCTTTACGTATTTTTTCATGGTGTATTTTGCGGTTTTGCTGCTGCATCGTGAGAGGAGGGACGAGGAGAAGTGTAGGAGGAAGTATGGCAAGGATTGGGATCGGTATGTGGAGTTGGTGCCGTATCGGATTATTCCGTATGTGTACTAGGCTTCTCATACGAGAGGGAGGGAGGGAGAGGGGGGAAAGCTGTGGGTGTGGGGACGGGTTGCGATGCTATCGACTTTTTTGCTCGATTGAAGACGTGCACCTGCTTCCCTCTGAGACGAGATGGAGGAGAGAAACGGGGGTGGAGATGCAATGCTATCGCCAGGCGATTAAAGACATACATCTACCCCCGGAAAGAAAAAGTATGTTTGGGGTTTAAGGGTTGGAAAAGGAGCAACGTGCTGGATGCGATGCGATGCTACCGCCTCAGCCGGTTGAAGACATTGTCATCTTTTCCACGCGGAAAGCGAAACGAAAAGTGCGACGCTATCGCCTAGGCGATTGAAGACGTGCACATGTAATTTAGCGTTCTTTAGTGTTTAATTTTCTTGAGGGGAGTGGTTGGTGTGACGGTGGAAGGAAGAGTGCGATGCTATCAGCTATCGGTCTCGCAATCGGAAGATTTGGATGGATTGGATTGGATGAGCTAGATAGATTGATCAAAGACATGCATTCTTACCTACATTTTATGGATTAATTAAGTTACTGATTTACTTGTGGATTAAAGATAAGTTAGCTGGGCTGCAAGATACCCACCCACCTAGTGTCTCTAGTTATTTGATATTATGTACGTACTTGTTCGACACGGAGTTCTGCTACTGGTTGTTTCCGTTTGTGATCAGTTCCGTGCTTGTGGTGCTGAGGACGGTGACGAGGTTCTTTCTGATGAAGGCGCCGGGTGGGATGATTATTTCATGATTGTAGCTTGGGTACGTTAGAAAACCACCACGCGCATATCATATTGGGTTCTTGCGAAAATGTCAGTCTGGCTTGTTAACGGGGAAGCAGCTCATCTTCATCCCATACACGGTCTTTGGATTCATGACGGCGCAATACGGCACGGGAGCTCACCAGTATAATATCTCCTTCACATCCGCCTTCGACGCTTTAAAAGTACCGCCCCCTGCTCCTCCTCCTCCTCCCTTCAGCTCTCCCGCTCACAGAGGACAAACTAACTCCCCCCCGCAGTGGAGTTACATAATGATAGTATCCTACATACCGCTCATCCTCACCCTGAAAATCTCCATCCTCCTGCAACTGCAACGCATCTTCTGCCCGCAGAACATCGGCATCATCAGCCTCGTCGTGCGCATCATGATCCCGTTCCACGCCCTCATCTACGCCGTCGCCCTCGGCATGTCCATCGGGCTCTACAACCCGGTGGAAAAGTTCTGGCACCCGTATCTGGAGGGGAAGTGCACGGATAAGATCGTCGCGTATACGATCCATGCGGCGTGCTCGGTGCCGTCGGATTTCGCTATCTTGGTGATTCCCATTGTGAAGATTTGGGGGCTGCAGTTTGTCACGGGGGGGAGGAAGGTGGCGTTGACGGGGATTTTTGCGGCGGGGTTGCTGTGAGTGGGCCTTTTTGAATCATCCCATTATTCTTTTCTTTTTGTTTTGTGGGAGTTTTGGGGGTTTGGTTTTATTATGCTGACTGAGTGTTTTCAGGGCTTGTGTGTGTAGTATCATGCGGTTGTACTACACGACACGATTGTTCAATAACCAGGATTATACGTATGCCATGGCTACCGTCTCCATGTGGTCGTACGTACACCAGCCCCCGTCTCCTCGCTCTCCCAGCTGTGCGCATCACGCATTCGAATATCTCACTGACGATGATACACAGGGTAGCGGAGATAGCAAGCGGCATGACGTGCGCCTGTCTCCCCAGCATCCCTCCCCTGATCAAGCATTTCGCGCCCAAGGTCAAAGGCCTCTACGGCACGCTAACGACGAAACGACAAACGGCGCCGGATTCCTTTGTGAAGCTGGAAGGGGCGCATAGCAGTCAGGATAAGATTTATAAGGACGTGCAGTTGGATGTTCGCTCGTTGTATGTTAAGGGCGATGATCGGTCGTCGTCGTCAGTGTAGGGGTAGTGGCAATGCATTTTGGCTATGTCTGACTGGATTCCTGGGGTCCTTTGGTGCTCTGGTGCGTGTTTTGCTGATTTGCATGTTGTTTACTGCATAGAAGGCTTCTCTGGTCCTTTCGGGCGGTGGCTTATGCGTTGTCGGTTCTCGCCATACTGACTAGCAAATAGCCCTTTACCAACACCGCCGTAACATCCTCATTCCGCATCGTTTTCATCACTCTTCCCAGTCAATTTACTTTGCTGTTTAGCGTCGTTCACGCAGTATGAAAGTGAAACCACCTACACGCTCGTACGAAATCCAACACACCAACTTCTATCGGTACCGGCGTTCGACGAGTCCCCTGTAGTAGAATGAGAAAGACGTTGTAGATATAGGATCAGCATTTGGACGACGCCGATAGAGCTCAAGGATGCACGGTGAGGCACACAAGCGCGACCGACAAGCGCTGTAATGGCGGCATTCCCACGAGACTACCGCTCGTGTTCTAGGTTTAGTCGGAGGCCATGTTGTTGGTATTTGAGGTTGCTGGGAGCTGGAGGTATTTCAGCGTTTCTGGGGCTGTGGATTGTCCGCGGCTGATTTGCTGTATCAAGAAGCTTTGTATGGCAATATAAATCCTTCTTTACATGATGCCGATTCAGTAGTGCCTTGTGTCGATAATATTCAGGTCCTTGGGAGTCGCATGTTTCAGCGTGGCGGGCCGATTAGCTCGTGAGAGCATCCTAATACTGTGCTTGTGGATGCAAGAAGTCGAAGTTCTCTTTCAATTGAGCCACAACGCCCTGGTAGACTGCTCGCTGAAAAGCTGTATTCTCCAGGCTTGTGGCTCGGTGATCAAAGTCGCATCTGATACCTATACGGAACGTCAGTAAAGTTATCACAAAAACCACTGGGCGCGCCATGGCACCGTGGGCTTGACTTACATCTCCGTACAGCATCAGCGTATTTGCCTCCAGCATCGCTGTATAGCTCATCCACAAGCCGATCCGCAGTATTGAACTCCGTCATGAAAGTCGTTTCCGATTCGTCCTCGGTCTTCTTCAATTCTGAAATTGCTTTCCCATGCCAGAGCTCGATGAGCGATATCCCAAGCCCGTAGAGTGATTGATTGCGGATGATTCTCCGCATGAGAGCGGGAACGTTGTTGATAGATTCTGATTGCTTGGGAGCAGCGAAGTGCTGCGATACAAAAGGATGGTTGTAGACTATTTTGTCCGATCGCTTGATGAAGAGAATATCGTCCTTGGTCCAGTTGTCATCTAGCCAAGGAGTTTCGTGTAGTTGTAACACGCTCGAAGCTAGAGTGACTGCTAACTGAAGGCGGTTTCTTCGAGCAAAGGCTGGATCTTGGAGTACTGTGCGAAGGGTTGACGTAGTCCAGGCTTCGGTGTCCACGGGCGGATCTTTCGCAGGGTAGATCAAGATGTCGTACTTTTGCTTTTCATATTCGTCCGCGAGCAGTGAAAGACACGCAGCTCTCTGAGGCTTTTGTAGTGTGCAGATGGCAGCACAAAGATTCTTGATTGGCTGCATGTCCGGATCTGGGCTCAGAGCTGCCTTGACAGCATTCTTTGCCTGGTCGGCAAAACGAACACCCTTCCCGGCAACAAGGGTAGTTTTTGGGGTTGATTGGATCTCGACTGTGATGTGCACGTCTGCTTCTTCCCACGTCCACATTTTGTTGGAGGAAACCGGGCCAGCAGGTGATGTGGGCTCATGATGGCTGTTCCGGAAGAGGACGTGAAAAGGATCTCTCATGATCTCTTCATCATCACTCTCGTCGCTTCCATCGCAGTCAATTCTTGGTTCTAGGCGGAGGTTAACGCTGTGATTGTCGTGGCATGGGCATTGCCATCCCGCACGCAAAGCTGAATGGAAGCCTTGAGCGCGATTGTTGATTGTGCTATAGTTCGGAACTGGGCGTTCATCGGACTTTCTTGAGACCTGGAGAGATTCCAACGTCATCGTTTGCTTCGTGATTCGATGAAGAGACTCATTCGACCGCCTGATGGTACCTAGCAGATCGTCGTAATCGGCCTTGCGTAGACTGAGCGCTAGACCTTTGTAATACTTCTTGAATGCATACTCGTCGGTGAAGCATGGTTTGCCGGTAGGATCGAGTTTCAGTCGTTGCTTGAACTTCTCCACCGTTTGTTTCAGGTCGTCCATGGTCTCCATATAAGGCTCGTAGCTCGCTCCAAGCCGCTGCTTCAACTTCCGGTCAAATTTTTCGTCTTTCCAGCGACTGCCACGCGGATCTGATAGGAATTCTGCCATGTCTTTTGGTTTGACTGTGCCATCAAGTAGTAGGTTCAGCGTGTTAATGTAGACTGCGTTTTCCGTGCTCAGCTCGCGGACAAGGCTGTGGAACTGCTCGCGATACTTGAAGCAGCGCTTTGTCGTTTCAATGCCCTTCATATAGAACTTCAAGCATTCAAGAATCAGAGGTATTGTAGCCAGTACAAGGCCAGCTGTCTCTACGCCTGTCGCCATTTTTGCGAAGTGCTGGGGTGGGATTGATGCAGGGAAGAAAAGATGGGATGAGACGAGGCTGAAGGCGAAGTGGCTACCCTGGCCTGGTTACCAAGCGGGGCATTCTCGCCCCCAAAATTAGACCTCCACCTCACCTCTCCATCATCATCGTCAGGCTGAACGAAACTCCCACCGTGTTGTTGCATTACTGTCGTCTTTTCCATCTCTCTCATATGGCGCAGTGTACTGCACCCTACCAATGGCTCCAATCTACCTCAGTGTCCATGACGTTGGTGTTGCTTTTATCGCTTTCGAAGTAGCCTTGCGCCAGGCACAATCACCCCAATACGCATCTCAGGTATCCCCTGATGCTGTAAGCGATGAGTTCGATCGCTTCAAAATATGGGCGGGTAATATATCGGCTCATTCAAAAGGTCGACGGTCTCTTGAATATCGGCTGCGTGACGCTGAGCACCTCAAACAAGAAGCGCAGGAGTTGTTGGCGGCACTTTTGGGGTCATTCGATAACGGTAACTCCTATTCATTTGCTGGTCTGCAAGAGATGACTTACTTGATACAGCTCTGGCTATCGTGGAGGGAAAGAGAAAACCATGGGATGAGATGTCAGACTCGGACAGCGACTCCGATTCCGAAAGTGAGGAATCAGAAAACCAAACGGAGCTCAAGCAAATTTTTTCGAGCATCAAGGACACCACAACTTGTCTGTTTAGACTCACAATGGCGATCAGAGATCCAGCTCCAGAAAGCCAGCACCGCAGTGCAATCACGATCGACAAGTCGCATTTTGAGGAATGGGACGTCACACATGCCAGATCCAAGTTTCCGGAATCAGAGGACTTTCTTTGGCAACGAAGTGGGCATGCCATCTCTTCTCGGCGGCAGTATCTGTGCTATCGCGAAGAACATCACCAAAAACTTGCGAAGAACACCGACCTGATTGGAATGGAGGCACCAAGAACCCAGTATACAAGCAACAGCACAGAAGCGACGCCACTTCCTCTGGTAGCCCGTGCCAGCAGCTTCGATGTGTTTGACGGTGACGACGCGCTCTCTCAAACTTCGTACGCGCCTTCTGAGGGTGCCACGATTCGCGTGCCACAGTTACCCAAAGAAGCTCGCGAGCAGGAGCACTACGAATGCCCACTCTGCTTCATGATCGTTTCCATCCACACGAAGAAATCCTGGAAGTATGTATCGCTATCTAGCGTAGCGATTGTGGGCTAATGAGCACAGGAACCACGTCTACCGCGACCTACATCCCTACTACTGTACGTTCAAAGACTGCGCAACTGCTGACCGCCTTTACGATTCCCGCCATGAGTGGTTCAAGCACGAGCTAGAAGCCCACAGAACTTCGTGGCAGTGCGTTGCAGGCTGCGACAAAATCCTGGACTCGAAGAGTGCTTTCGAAAAGCATGTTGAGACAAACCATGCCGAGCTTGCATCACCTGCAATGCTCACTGCACTCAAGAGAACGGCAATGAGGAGCGCAGGCCTTACCACTCAAGCTAGCTGCCCGTTCTGCAACGAAACCATGTCTTTGAAGGCTCTACAACGCCATGTGGGGCGACATCAGGAGCAGCTTGCTCTCTTCGCACTTCCTCCTAATCTGGATAATACAGAAGACGAAGACAGGGACGATGAGTTCGACTCTGTCGACGTAAACAAATGGCAGGATGAGGAAGAATCTGATATCAGCGATACAAACGAAGCCGAAGAGACACAAGACGATCAGGACGAGGATCCGCAGCTCGATACCCTACCGTCTATCCAAGCAGAATCTGACGCCGCGGAAAGCTCTCCAGAAAAACTCCGACCGCAGGATGATCAATCGGATACGGATTTTGTGGATGGGAAGAAACTTTCTATGTTGAGTATACTTCAGAAGTTTGACATGTTGGACACCAATCTCCGTTCCGTTGTCAATCCAGAAGTTGAAAGGATTCTACAAATTCCTCAGGAAGAAGACAAGATAGAACAGCTCAGGATGCTTCACGGGATAATCAAGCGCCACTTATCGCCAGCCCAACAGCTAGACTTCGTAAGCGACAGCGAGGCCAAAACCGCAAAAGCAGCTGTGCTAACAAACCAATGGAGACTGAGTGGTTTGGTCAACGATATTATGTTGCTGTCGGGTACACCTTCCTCCATCTTCAACCCGGTATTCCTTCGAAACTCACTAGACCAACCCTCCGAGCCAAACCACAATGACCAGAATGAATATCCAATTGAATGCTTATGTGGATCCACAGAGGATGACGGGAATACGGTTCTTTGCGAGCGATGCAATACATGGCAACACATCCGTTGCTATTACAAGTCCGTTGAGGAAGTGGGACTGGTTCACCTGTGCAAGAAATGTGGCTTTGAGGACCCTGAACCACAAAATCGATCCTTCAGCGATGCGATTGAAACACACGCTGCCACCGCAAGCCCACTGGATGCAGCGGATCTTCATCAGGTCCTAGACGGTTCAGAGAACATGAAGGGGATCAGTGAAAGCAATCGTACAGAAATCCCAGAGGAGGTGATCAAAGGTATTGCGAGTGGTGTCCATCTAGCCCGCCAAGTTGGTCAGTTCAGGAATGAACTGGTACATGGTTCCGGTCAAGGCAACGAGAACAAGACTGAGGTCGTCAAAGAGGATGATGTTGGACCCAACCTACAGCGAGGCGATTTACCCGAAAACAGCCCCTTCGCAACTGAGGGAGCAGAGAAAGCAGTACTGGAAGAAAGCGAAGAGCAGGGTCCAATCCTCAACGATGCCCTGGAATATCTAGACAAAGTCAAAGCACGCTTTGTTTCTCAACCGAATATCTACAGCGAGTTCATAGAGATCATGGCAGCCTTCAAACGTGGAGATAAGACTACTTCAGAGGTCTATGCACAAGTCTCAAGCCTCTTTAGCTCTGCTCCTGAGCTTATGAAGGATTTCGAAACGTTCATGCCATCCAATACTGTTACTCCTCGCTCCATCGTAACCGGGACGAACAGAGAGAGTGATAGACATGATCCGCGCCATAGCATAGCAGAGGACGAAGATGCTAAGGATGAGGAAAGCCATATCGAGCACGACATACATCCAGTCCATGGCAAAAAGCCTGCAGGGCCCAACGAGAGTGGAGAACGGCCTCCTGTCGAGTTCGATCAAGCGCTCAGCTTTGTGCACAAGGCCAAGAACCGTTTCGCGGCCCAGCCAGCCATCTATCGAGAGTTTTTAACTGCCTTGAGGATGTACCAAGAGGGCTCTACAACTGTACAGGGCTTCCATGCAACTGCTGAAGATCTCTTCCACGGAGCTCCAGACCTCGTGGAGGAACTCAAGCAGTTTGTGCCGCAAAGCTACGCCACTTCTGGTTCTTCCACAATCCTCGAAGCTGATCAGGTTGAGGGAGGTGCTCAGAATACCGCTCAAGATGAACAGCCCGGTGTTCACACGCCACGGTCCGTTATGCAACAGTATGGTTCAGCAAGCGATCTAGACTCGAGTCGTCTCACACAGAGAGGCGAGGAGTCAGCACATCACCAAGCCTCCTTTCTTTCCTCCACTATCGGAGAAGCAGATCGTATTGCGAACCCCACATCATCAACGACAGCAAAGCCTGAAGATGCAGCCACCGGAATTCAGCCCGCAACCCATTCCGAGCTCAAGGATATGAAAGACAAGCTCGAGCTCAAGTACCTGAAAGACACGCACGAGCGAGAGGCACGCATCAAACATGATGAAGATCGTCTAAAGAAGGAATGGGAGCTCGAACAACAGCGTATAGATGATGAAGAAACGGCGATATCAATTGCGGTGATGAACAAGGCTCTACCAGTATTTCAAAAAATAATAGAGAATACCAACCCAGAAGCCCTAGAGAAGCTTTTCGAAAACCCACCACGCTCTCATGACGATAACATGCCTCCAAAAGAAATTCCCAATACCAAGGACCAGCCAGATTCGCGACCTCATAGTCGACATACGGCCGAAGATCAAATTCAGTCTGAGAGGAAAGAAAAGCGTCGACCAACAAGGCGGTCAGAATCAGACTCGGAAAATGACGAAGAGCCACGGTTCTGTTTCTGCAATAAAAGATCTCGAGAGTTTGGGCTGATGATTGAGTGCGACAATAGGTCTTGTCCTCGCAAATGGTTCCATTTTCGGTGTGTAGGTCTCAAGAGCGAATCTCTTATTGAGTCTGGATGGTTTTGCAGCACCGAGTGCGAAGAAGCAATGTCGAAGGGCAAAGGAAAGGCTCCCGAAAGGGTCAACGTCGGATATGAGGATGCGATTCCGGAGCTTACTACGTCGATTTCGATGTCAAGGTCAGCCATTGAAGAGCCAACAGAGGTCAAATCCTCGGCTCGATCTCCCATCGCTGGGGATGAAGATCAATTTGCAAGCTCCCAGGCTGGAGTGTACCCAGAGAATGAAGAGGGCCGAAACGAAGAAAGAGTTGAGCGGGAGCGTGACCGCCGGTCCAGGCGGGAGAGTTACAGCCGCAGCAGAACACCTGAAGCGATCAAAGACGTCAAAGCTGAGGATATCAAGGTAGATGATGACTTGGTTCTGAAAGCACTACTTCAAGAGAGCGAGGAGATACGGAAGTCCCGCCAGCGGCCTGCGCTCAACCGCTCTGGATCTCTGGAGCCGCTGACACGCAAAGCGCAACCACTAAAGTCACTTGTTCCCCGTGACCCAGCTGCAGCTCGACTCGCAGCATTAGAAAGCAAGTCTCGGTCACCCGCAATAGGTTCGGTTGACCAAAACACAACAACGCGCTCGGTAGAATATGAGGAGTCAGATGGTAGAAGCCTAGTTAGACCGAGAGCGCAAGAGGAAGATAATGCGGGTGCACTGAGCATTGGACGAGAAGCGAAGCAGTCATCTCTGGATCAACAATCGGAAGACCTAATCGCAAAAAATGAACCACGATTTCGTAAGAACACATACAGCGACGAGAACCCGAACCGGGAGACTGAAGTGCTAGTATTTAGGAGCGGCATGACAGTCTACCCAACACACTTCCCCGCACAGTGCATACGTAATGGAGAGCTAAAGATTGGGACTATAAGGGTGGCAGCTGCGAAGAGGATGAATATTGAGGATCCAAGGCAGATACATCTCTTTTACAATGGAAAGAACTTGGGGCACGATGAGCGGTCAGCGTGGGAGGAAGGCATACGCGGCGTTGGTACTGGCAGCGAGATTGTCTGTATAGTTGGCGAGGCAGCATCTGGTAGGGCCGAGGAGAGTGAAGAATCTTCGAGAAGCATTTTGGATGGACCTTCCCAGACAGATCACGGGGAAGCTACCGTTTCAGGGATGGAGAGGAATCAGTTACTTCAAGACGTTCGCGGAGAACTTGCATTTCTCAAAAAGGTTAAAGGGGGACGTCTAGCCAACCTCAAGTTCGCTACTCAGCATCCTTCTGAGGCATCTTCGCCATCGACCAAGCCAACAGACGTCCCAAAACTAGAGACGAAGGAAGAAGTGGCAGAAAATCCGTCGTGGATATCCACTGTCTTCAAAAGACCACTGAATCTATTTCGTGGGTCCGACAAAAAATCAGACACAAAGAAACCTAAAGTGACGGTACTGGAGGATACGTACTATTCATTTCCGCCATCTGTCAACGGATCTGACACCGACGACGACGTAGACTAGGTTATTGAGTTCTGCTACACGAACCAATTTAAGCAGGCTCCAAATTCTCCGGTAAGAACGTTGCCGTCGAGAATGTTACCCTCGGCATCCGATCATGCGAAGTCTTTGACCTCCTCGGACCCAACGGCGCCGGCAAGTCGACAATCATCTCTATGATCCGCGGCGACCCGAAGCCCCCCGCTGAAACCATGGGAAAATTTGAATGCGAACCCACGATATCCCTATCATATGTTATAGCTTTCCTCGAATATAGCCATCTGCCTTATATAACTTTGTCGCTGCTTCGCGCAAGTCTTTACGCAAGGTTTTTCCCATTTGATTTTTGGGGATAGCGTCTACAAGATGGACACCACCACGCGGCCGCTTGTACGGGCTGACCCTGTTCTCCGTGAACCGGAAGATATCTCGAGCTAATATTTCCAAATTTCCTGCTGAGGGAGTCTCTTTTGGGATTATGAATGCGGTGGGCAGTTCATTGCCATCTTCCAGTTGAGTTCCGACGACAGCGACGTCAGCAACTCTGGGATGTTCCCGAATGACATCCTCTAGCTCGAGAGGAGACACTTGGGCGCCATTGTATTTGATCAAGTCCTGACCACAGAATTAATCAAACTGATGATGCTCGTTTGGGTACAATTACCTTGTTTCGCCCATTGATGTACATATAACCCTTTTCATCGAAATATCCTAGGTCGCCCGTACGAAACCACTCCGGCAGTGCACCTACATTTTGAGAATTATCGGGTACACTGTAGTACCCTCGGCAAACTGTCGGGCCTGACTTGTCAGCAGGTATATGTGACTTATAGCGCAACTGGTCCTCACCGGAAACGTAAATCTCCCCTTGCATATTGGCCCGCACCTCCTGCCCACCTTCATCACACACTTTGATGTGGTTGCCAGCAAGTACCTTTCCAACGCTTTCCCAAGGCTAACAGATGCCAGGCTCTGGCATGGTGGCGAGAAAGGTCAGTTCGGTCATTCCCCAACCTTGCTGGCAGTACGCATTGGAGGTCATTGGTTTGCTGGTAGCCATCTGAAGGGCCGGTGAAGCTGGCGCGGCACCCGTGACCACGTACTTCAGATGTCTCAAATCTGCTTTGGTGTATCCAGGCTCCAGAGTCAATCGGCTGAGGATCGGTGGAACTGTGAAGAGGAGATTTACCCGTTGCGTAACCAGTGTTTCCAGCAGCAACGGCGTGTTCGTGCCTGGTACGATAACATTTGTGAAGCCAAGAGCAAGACATAAGAAGTTGTTTATAAACATTCCGGCAACATGAGCGCTGTCGAGAACGCCAGCCATCACAAGCTTGTTGAGCGGTGATAGCCCAGGACTCAACAACTGCTTGATCTGGTGTATCATACTGATAATGTTTCTCTAGGAGATACGGACACCTGATTCTATTAGCAAAAATGATCGAAATCTAAACGAAGTAGCATGAACCTTTGGGACTTCCGGTGGTGCCACTGGAAAACACAAGGACACTAGCTTGGTCTTTGCTGAAGTCACTCGAGGCATCCTCCCAAACGTACTCGTGGTTAGATGTGTATGAGTGGCCAGTAGTGTGATTTCGAACACGCCAACTTGCAGTGTCTTGAACGATAATTTCCAAGGGATGTTTGGCCTGCTCCTTTGCAACGAGAGCATTTGGGAGACTCTTCTCGGAGCATACGATGGCCTTAGGCTGTACTGTTTCGATACTAGACAGGAGTTCAGGTACCGTTGCCTGCCATGGGCAAGTAGCCACGATTGCTCCAGCGCCGATAATGCTGATCATGTTTGGGAAACCGAGGACCTGGTTTTCGGAATACACGATGAAAACATCCTGGCCAGGACGAGAGGGATTGATGAGTTTGGCATCTATGTAACCCTGCGAAAGTCGGCGCGCCAGTTGCCGTGCGGAAGATTTGTCCAATTGCTCTGTCAGCTTCTCGCCATTTTTCCAGACGACACGATCCTCCGGAACGTCGTTTCTTGAGAAGAGCTGAGTGATTAAACCAAATATTGTGCATTGTGTGTGTAGCGGTGAAACTTAGGAGAAGTGGCTGTATAGGGAGAAACTGGCGCTAGACTAGAACGGTACTGGACCGTCTGGTATGGTCAAGTACTGTTCAGTCCAACAGAAAAGGATAAAGAAAAGGAGAGATGGAAGTCGCTGAATGTGACTTTACGTGAAGGATTACCCAATGGTATGTTCTGAGATTTATTACTTGCTTAGTTCATAATATCCGTCGCCCATATGACTTGAGACATGTCTTGTAAATACAGTAGGTGGTCAAAAGTTCTTTCCGCTAAGCGAGAAACGCTAAAACGCGTGAACGCGCCAACACCTTTAACCCACCACCACAATGCCTCAACCACGTCAGTTTGATACAGAAATCTCTGGAAATGCGCGTAAAAGGCCAAATACTGCACCCCTAGAGCGTGAGCGTATCATCGCTAAGTGGGAAGCTGGGTGTACGACGAGAGAGCTGGCTGATGAGTTTGGCCGCACTACGCGCTGTATACGTCAAATCCTTCAACAACGACCTCTGGATAGCTGAATGGCAAGAGCTCGAGCTCTTCCGTACGTTATCGCTCATGGTAGTACGATGTTAGTGAAAGTTATTGGAGTTGGTGTGTACGTGTGGATACGTGTATATGTGTTTATGCGTATTTTGATTTGCGTTTTTGTGTGTATGTTGTGATGTTGTATGCGCTTCTGACTGAAATTTATGTATGACCCCTGTGGCCTGAAGACAAGATCGTCTATCCAGGGGAAGATACGCTGAACCTGAACTCTGAGCTAACTGTACTAAATGCGAAGGAAACGGAAGCCCTGTATATGCACGATACCCAAGCGCCAGAATTCTGTCGCGCATCCAATTCTGCTGCGTCGTCCCCGCTTTTTGGTACCTCGAACTTTATGGTAAAGGATACTGCAATGGAGCCAATCGCTTTACTTCTTCAGTCCCATTTCGACTGCCCCTTCAGTGGTCTCAACTTACGTTAAGCCTATTCATGCAAGCCTACTGGCATATCTTTGAGTGGAGGTGTCTGGGCGAAGGTATAGACGCTTCGCCTGAAGTACAGCACGCGTTTCCTACAAAGCCGCGGGAATAATGTGCCTAGATAAATGAAAATAAAAGTGCCTTATGCCGCGTAGAAGAGTGCTAAAACTACAGGGAAGAATGGGTGCTAAATATAAATATGATCCCAATTGTTGAAGTTTCGTTTCTGGGACCGAGAGACGTTTGAGAATGGGCATGCTACCTCTAATGACTCGAGACGACCGGATACTTCCCAAATTCAATTTTGAGCCGGTGCACTGCGACTAGATTCCCTAATACGCCACTCATTTTAACATTTCGGACCGTGTAAGTGCCTTCATGCAAGGTGCTAACTACATGTTTGCATCCATATCCCGAAAATCCCCGAAGCTGCACCTTCGGTAATGCTCCACAGGTACCCAAAACACCAGGTTTTTCTCTGGCATCTAATCTACAATCAGGAGAATTGACGTTGCGTGCTCGCTGAGTGTGCAGGAAACGACCAGGGTAAAGAGCACATCAGCTGGCCTAGTATGGCGCCATGCAACACCAAGTGGGTTACACCCGATGTCGTTATTCTACCAAAATAAGCTGGAGGTTGACGACATGAGCAGCTACCGAGAATTTTATACAAAAGATGTCGGGCTCGCTGCATATTGATAATGTCACTGCAGCAAGGTTTGCGACTTTGTCAAGTGTTTCCATTTTCTAAGTTCGATTTCATCAATGGCATCGCACACCGGCGTACCACGAAAGAAGTGGTGGAAAATCCAATGGTTCTCTTCCGATGACACGCCCGAGGAGAAGAAGTTTATTACTAAACTTGACCTTATTCTCGTGCCGTACCTCTTCGTCACTTATTGGGTCAAGAACTTGGATCAAAACAACCTCAGTGAGTTATCATACTACCACGATCTCCTATCGGCTAACATCTCCACAGATAATGCCTACGTCGCGGGTATGAAAGAGGAGCTTGGTTTTTACGGGAACGAGCTCATACAGCTGCAAACAATGTACATCATTGGCGCCGTGTTAGGGCAGATTCCGTTTCTCTTCATTTTCACTTACCTTCCGATGTACTGGCTTGTGCCTGGAATGGGTAAGTGAAGCGCATAACCTTATACTGAGCACCTTAAGCTAATTATACCCAGATGTTATGTGGGGCATCTGCACATTGTTACAATTCCGGGCGACTTCATTTGCAGAAATGGCTGCGTATCGTTTTTTGGTTGGATGGTTTGAAGTATGTTGCTCAAACTTGTAGGATGAGCTAGTAGCTAACATGGTTTACAGGCTGCATATTTCCCAGCTTGTCATTATATTCTGGGTAAGTGATTCGGCACCGTATCACTTCTATGCATTAGGTAGCAAGCTAACATACGTAGGCTCATGGTACCGTGGCCACGAAATAAGTCGTCGCGGAGGGATGTGGTACGCCGGCCTCCCTTTGGGTACCTTGACCGCTGGGCTCGTCCAAGCGGGTGCGACAAGACGCCTTGAGGGCGTCCACGGTCTCTCCGGGTGGAGGTACATACCCAATTCCTCATCTTGGACGTGGGCTTTCTTGCTAATTTGTGATTGACTAGATGGATGTACATCATCTGCGCCATCATCACAATTCCCGTCGGCATCGTCGGATACTTCATCATCCCCGGAACCATCGACAAACCAAACCGCTACGTTCTTTCAGAAGAAGATATCCGCGTTGCGCGCAGCCGACTCGACCGCAATGGCCACAAGATGCAAGGAAAACTGAAGCTCCATCATGTGAAGAGAATCATGTCCAGCAAACATTTCTGGATCGTGGTATTTGTTGATGTACTGTTTTGGAACGCTGGTATAAACTCAGGGGCCTTCTTGCTATGGCTCAAGAGTTTGAAGCGATATGATTCGGCGACGCTGAATGAGTATGGCACGATTCCGCCAGCTTTGGGAATTTTCTTCACATTGTTTGCAAATTTCTCATCGGATTTGCTTTGGGGACCTGTTTGGGGGATTACGTTTGCGAGCGGGATGAATACGTTGACCAATCTTCTCTTGGTGAGTTTCACTTCAAGCTCGCATCAGAACGGCATGGCCTAATGAGAAGAGCAGACAATTTGGAAAATCCCCGAAGGCGCCAAATGGTTCGCCTACTGCAACTTTGGCTGGTCATACGCCCTCTCCAGTGTACTCCACGGCTGGGTCAATAACATCCTCCGCGATTCGCCCGAAATGCGCTCCTTCACACTCGTCTTTATCAATATCATCGCGCAATCGTCTACAGCTTGGACAGGAATCCTCGCGTATCCAACGGAAGAAGCGCCCCGATTTCCGAAAGGCTACGCGTTCTCGCTATCGATGTCAACATCTTTGATCGTTGGAGCGCATGTGTTAAACTTCTATTTAAAGAAACGCAAAGACACTAAGAGCGATGTGTCCGAGGAGGGTGCAGAGGATGTCGATCACGTTGATGGTGGATCTTCTTTGGGTGAGCAGGTTGAGGAGCGGAGTGTGGATAAAGGCGTGCATAACACGCAGGTGAAGACGGTCCCGCCTAATCTATGATGGATGTTGTGCGTCTGTGTAAGTGGAGTGGAGCATACACTAATCTACTATGCAAAGATTCTATAGCGAAAAGTACCGTTTTCGCAAGACAAGCTGGCAACATCATCGCTATAGCGCCATCTCAACTTTGGTCTCCGTTACCACAATCACAATTTGAAAGTTATCCCGGCAGTCCCCATTCCTCTGCGAAGGCTCTATGGGATGTTTGAGCTTATTTAATTAAATGCTTTCTTTTCACCCTGCAGTGTAGTATTGACACTCTCTTGAGCGATGTAGCCATGTTGAGGGAGGCCTCCGCCTTTCGTGCGAGTCATGCAGCATAGAGCAGGTCGCGTGCTGTCCACAATCAGGCTAAGTAGCGGGAGATGTGCTTCTGGTCATTAAAACTTCGTGCATATACTGCCATCAACGCGGAGGCTTCGATGCTCGGGTTGTTTCTTATCAGAATTCATAGATTCTACTGGACGAATCTATTTGCAGATACCATGCAGTTTAAACAACGAGCATATCGGCAGCCTTTATAAACCTAATGAGTGTGTGGGGTAGCGCTATTCTTAGTATTCCAAGCTCTATAAGTACTGATCGTTTGCAACAGCAGTTGCTGCACGAACGGCAACCTTTGCTGCAGAAAAGTCAAGATGTTTTCATCCTCTGCCTTTCTCGTAGCTAATCTACTATGGAACGTGGCTACTGCTCACTGTTAGTTTATTTCTTCTCTAGCAACTGCGTAAACCTAAACAATGTCACAGTTTCATTCCCCTTCCTCATCGTCAACGGAACCATCGATGCGAAGAGATGGGTCCACGTTAGGTATGAAACCACCTATGCACTCATAGACATCTTTATCAAACTCGTCCAACACAATGCCCTACAGACGCGCAGTCTCACCCTTCCACGACTTCCCCCCCGGCGTCGAAGACCCAGCCGACTACCCACACTACGGAACCGACATGTACTCCACCAACATAACCTGTGGACGCAACTCCTCCTTATATGCCGCGACTACAAACACAGCGACTGTGCTGGCTGGTACCGAAGTCGGGTTTGGCTTTGTCGATATTCCCAATGGTTGGCCGGGCATCTTCCATGGAGGCGCGACTCAGATCTACCTCTCGAAGGTACCCGATGGGAAGAAGATCGAGAGTTATGAGGGCAATGAGGACGAGGCTCAATGGTTCAAGATTGCGAGTTGGGCGCAGAATACAACGGATAATCTCACTTGGCTTACCATGGGATGGTCGCGCGTGTGTTAAGTTGGGGCGCATTTGCATAGCCTAGCTGATAAAGATACCAGGTCATGTTCGACATCCCCAAAACAACACCGCCCGGACCCTATCTCCTCCGAATTGAGTCGCAGAACGCTTACTACTACCCTGAGATGACTCAATTCTTTACCAATTGTGCGCATGTCAATATCATTGGCCCTGGCGGAGGTATGAGTCTATCTGGTTCTGGCGTATCTTTGCAGTCAACTGACAACTGGCAGGCACTCCCACTCAGTTTGTGAAATTCCCCGGAACTTACAAGCTTGAAGATCCAGGTGAGTAATGGCGATGTAGTGTTGGAGAAGATGTAACGCTGATTGGGTGTAGGCATCGTGGTCTCCAAAGAAATTTACTGGGGGAATTTGACGGGGTATAAAGCTCCCGGTCCTCCCCCTTGGGCAAGTTAGAATGATCATTTCGTGCAATCCATTGCCAGCTTCATGGGTTTGCTTTTTATACAAGCGCGGGAGCGAACAACAGTGGACTGAAAGTGCAATTTTGGAGAGCTTAGGATCCTGGAACGCTACGATTTGATTGAGAGTTTTAACGGCCGAAATTCAATTCGTCTCTACGTTTCGATCTCGGGACCTTGTATGAATGTGAAAGTTTACCTTCTCGCTGCATTACGTATTCCATATGTGTCGAAGTTGGTCGCTGATGATAAGTAGCGATGTCGGTGCTTTAAGCAATTATTCAAAAGACATTCACCATACTCTGTCACATCAGACTCATCGGGACTTTTTTGGAGGCAAAAAGTCTAAATATATGAGGGTAATCATGCCAGCTTTCACGAATTTCACCCCCGAGGCTTTATAGTGAGAATGAGACCTAATATTAGAGAGAAGCCTTCTTATCACTACGCCTACCAAACTCCTTATCTCCTGAAACCATCCTTCAACCTGGAAAAGGAAAACATGGTCCAAGCTAACCCGCGTAAAACCTCAGCGGACAATTATGACGCCTTATCTGAATCCCAAACGGCACAACGCTTTCCGAGCTTTTGATACATGGTTGTATGCACGAAGTAACCACATTATC
Organism: Byssothecium circinans; assembly: GCA_010015675.1. Classification (NCBI taxonomy): domain Eukaryota; kingdom Fungi; phylum Ascomycota; class Dothideomycetes; order Pleosporales; family Massarinaceae; genus Byssothecium; species Byssothecium circinans. Next base: position 403,508 of record ML976981.1, on the reverse strand, counting down.
CTTCTCTTTCATATTCTCAGAACGATTTTCTGACAAAACCGCAACCGCTCGTGCGCTTTTTGGACGCCTTTTTAACACTGTCGAGGCTGGCAAAACCCACGCGAGAGGGCAGCTGTCATGTAAAACACATCATAGATATTTCAGGCGTCCCAACAACAAAGACTCATTGCTGGTAACGAAAATTATGTCGGAACTAAAATATAAACGACGATGAGTTCGTTGTCGAACAAGCTCTCTTTAGATCTGAGACTGTTGGATTCTGGAAAACATGTGTTACCCCCTAACCACGCTTTTGATTCCACAACAACATAGAGACATGACCACGCCGGTTTTTGTGCAACTTAGACGGAGACTTCCAAACCAACAAATAAATCCGAGAGGGTCAAGATTTTTGACCAAAGACTCAGACTTCAGTGTTGTAAGTAAGTGGAAAAAGAAAAGAAACCCTTGAAAAGGTCGGTAAATATATATCTACAGTCAGGGGAAATCTCTCATGGGTAATGTGTGCAGATATCTTTAGTCTCGCACAAACAAATTAGTAGACCCATGTCCCCTCCATCAGATCAGTTTTAATAGCGCAGAGTGACTGTATGCACTCCACATGATTGGGCGCTTCATCGATCTCTAGCCAAAGTGAAGAGATGCCATGGCAGCATATTAAGTTGCTTTTGAACAGTTTCCCTCAGAATTATGGTCTTCGTAAAGTAGAGAATGAAGAAGCAAAGTGCAGTTTTATATATATCGTTAGTGCCTCAGACGCTCATGAGCATGAGGTCAGCCCCTTTCTTTTACGGCGACTGAGCATACAGCTCGTAAAAATTCCACTTCGATAAACTCTGGAAACCATTGGCTAATTCTTGACATGGGGCTATGCAATCTCTGTTGAAAAGACTTTACATCATCACGCTCTTCTTTAAGCGCAAATACCCAAAGACGCAAGAAAAATGCTTCATAATCGTCGAGGAATTCAATTTTGAAGCTCCTCCATGCACTTGGCGTCTTAACTTTTCCAGTCCCCAAGCACCATAAGTTTCCTTTTCACCAGTTTAGTTGACTACCGAGGAACCGGAAAGAGTGAGGAGGAGCGAAGTGAAGAAGGTATTTGTACCTCAATCTACACGATTCAAATATTGCAGGCCTCCTTGAAGATTTCCCGTCTTTCAAACGGCCATGATAGCACTATGGCCTCGACTTCGCGAACATCAATGGTACGTCTTTAGTTTTGAAGTCATTTAGTGCGATGGTCTATGTTTTTTAATAGTCGCCACCGAGAAGGACAATCCACCTCATCGAAGCCCTTAAAAGAGGGTTTATCGCCTTTCCTCTTCGATACTAACACCGCGGAGAGTTATCCAACTCATTGGTGTTTCGCTTCGTTGCTTTTGATCGCCCCTACATGTCGGGCTAACATGAGTTCAGTTCATGGAGACTCCAATTCCCATGAATCTGAAACCGTCCCTTTTAAAGAAGGGGGGCGCGCCACATAATATAGCGTCAACAGTGATTTTAGAGGCCCCCGTCAGCACCACGGGAGTGAGTGAGTGTGTGAAGAAAGCTTCTGCAAAGACGATGAGAGGAGGATTTATACACCACACTCATTTCCGTGTGCTTACTCCATCCTTCCAACGTCATCATGCAACAGGCGCTTTTTTGTTCACGGGCATGGGCGCCAAAGATATCGGCTTTTTATTTTCATCTATTTGCTTCTTCTAATCGGAATGCCCATGGCTCGAGCAACTGGCTTTTTTGAATTCTCGTACTACCGCTCCACCTTAGGCTGTTTTTGTATCCACTTTGAGTTCCAACACGCAGACTTCCCAGCACCATGATATGTTGCCATTGCCGCTCCGATGTTTTATATCGGAAGAGACAGAGAGAGAGAGAAAGACACGGCCTAGCGCAGATGTCTGTGTGCGTGTAAAAGAAGCTTCTATGAGGAAGATTAGCGAGGGATTCATATACTCATTATTCATCCCGCCGCGTCACTTGGATGTCGTATCTTCTCCATCACCACCACCACCACCGCCATGCCACCCCAACCCCTCCACCAACTACCTTCCCTCCCCTCCAAACTCCGACCTCCCATCTTCCCCTGCCCCACCATCACCAACAGAGCCTCTCCACAGTCACAGTCCACCGCACGTTTCCACCCCCTACTTCCAACTTTCTAGAATCCCATGTGCTGCCACTAGCACTCCTTTAGTTTTCAGCGTCAAAAGCGCAACCAGACTACGCAGGAACCTAAAGTAGAGTAGGCACTGCAGAGTTTAAAACGATGATGGACTCCCATCACCATCACCATCCCTCCTCACCGCCGCTGCCGCCGCCCCCACCCCCTGCCCTAAGCATTAAGACCATTACCCTTCCCGGCGCGTTTTTTTAGGCGGGGAAACAGTAACAGTGACCCCGGACGACAAAAAGGAAGAACCACATGACAGTTGACAGTTGGCAGTATTTTGTCTCTCTCTCTCTTTTTTCCTTTTTAAAAGAAGAGGGGGAAGCAAAAGAAGCGTCCTTTTCTTTTTTGTTTAAACCATATTTTCCGTGAAGAAAGAAACGCAACAACGGCGAGCCGGATTAATTAATCCACGTCGTCCGCGCACCCGCCCGTGCCGTTCCATGCAAGCTAACACCAGACCGTTAAAATCACGCAGACAGACGTGTGTCTGTTGGACCCGATAGGACTGACTGAAAAGATACGAGCACGAGCAATCGATACAAGGACTTAACGCCAACCCGCGAAACCATACCAAACGCCTCCCGGCTCAGGCCCAGCTATACAATTTTTGTGATATTCGCTACGAACGCTATTAATGAGCGCGCACGCTATCAATACAATAGACACCCGGTCCCCCCATCCCCCATGCAGCTATTTCATACCATCACAACCCCGGCGTCTCCTCCACCATCTACTTCCTCTTCCTCCCCTCGCCCTTCCTCTGACTCCCCGTCGCTCTAGCAGCAACCGGCCCATCCTTCTCCGGCACCCTCGGTTTCTCACCCTCTCCCTCCCCTTCCGTCCTCCCCTCTAACACCTTCTCCTTCTTCTTCTCCCCCTCCTTTTCCGCCCCCTCCACCACCTCATCATCATCCTCCCCACCCTGCCCAAACTCATTAACCCGACTGTAATCCACAGTATAAACCCACATCTGATACAAATACACAAAGAAAATAACATCATCCCTCAGCGTCGCCAGCCGATGCAGCGTGGGCATCTTAATCGTAAAAGCAAAAAGGTCATCGATAAAGGTATTCAAGAACTTGTACGTCATGGCGCGCCCTGGCATATGCGCGACGGATTTAAGGCGGTAATTGATGTAGAGCGAGGGGACCATCATGAGGAAGCCGTACGCATAGACGGAGCCGACGAGCGTAGTGATGATGAATGAGTACCATGATTTATGCGTGTCGTACATGAGGGAGTAGACGGCGTAGGCGCCGAGGAGCGGGACGGCGACCCAGTACATGTATTTGAAGGCGATGGCGTCGTATTCCTGCGTCTTCTTCTCCGTGTCGGAGAGTGTGTGCTTGTCTTCGAAGGCGATGGTGTACGGGAGGAGGGAGCCTTGGGGAGTGGGACGGACGCGGACATTGACTGTTTTGGTGATTTTCCACGCTTCGATTGCTATGCCCATGCCCTGCCCAAACATGATCATCCAGGACGTGTTTTCATTGTTGTCCAAGAGGTAGAGGAAGATGATGGTCTGCATGAAGACGTTGGCGAGGATGGTGCGGACGGAAGTGCCCACGTTGTCCTTCTTCTTGCGCCAGTGCTGTACGTCGTTCTTGAAAGCTAGCATCTCGAAGATCATGTGGAAGACAGAGACCACGGCGGTGATGGCGAGTAGGTACGAGTTGCTGTCAATCAAAATCTCCTTGAACATTTCCATCTCGGAACCATCACCACCGACGCCGGGGTTGCCTGCTGCCGCAGCTGCAGCGTTGGAGCGGATGTTTGCCTCCATTGAAGCGTAAAGGTTGAACTTCCAATTAGCGAGAGTGTCGAGCTTCACGTGAAGCGGGAGCGTGGTGACGGTGTCGTTTAGCTCAATCATGTTCTTCTTGAGCTGCCAGAAAGTGTTCGTGAACAGTACCGGATAGTACCATCCGTGTTGACCCGTGGCATCCCGCGCACCCGTCTGTTCGAGCTGGTAGAACTCCCTTACACCCGGGTGGATAGCTGGGTAGTTCACCACGCCAGTGTCCGGAACGACGTGGATGGAGAAGTTGGAATGATAGTACGATCCAACGATCTTGGGCACACTCTTCTCTTCCTCGCTTTCGACGGTATCCGGCAAATCCGACAACAAGTTCCGCGTCTTGGAAGTCTTCTTCTTGGGGTAAAAGTAGCTCAGAGGCCGGATGAAGTAGTACGCCTTGGTCGGGTCGTATCCACTCAAGGTAGGATCGATAATGGCGCCCGGTTGTCCAACGTAGAAATGCGCAAACAGCGTGGCATTGTTCTGCACCTCCTTCGGCACCTTGAATTCCGTATGAATCTCCCTGCCTTCCTTGTAGTCGCCAAGCTTGAAGCCCTTCTCTTCAATTACAAGTGTATCCTTCGGCCTCTTCTTAACCGCCGGCATAGCGAGCGACGGCGAAATGTACATGTAGATGTCCATCTCGGTCCCGAGCGGCCACATGGGCGCAATGTTCTGGGGGATAGGGCTCCATTGCGCGCCTTCGTTCAGCTGGTGGGGACGATTTTCGAACTGCGGAATCGAGACTTTGGCGTTGCCCACGACGGCGCCCTTGGAAGGATCGGCATTCTGCTGGGCCTGCGGAAACAGATTTTTGACGCCAAATTGAATCAGGAGGAAAAGACCGACACTCTGCGCCAGCGTGCGTACCAGCTGTGAGTAAGACGTCAGCAATCACCTTTCTTTCCATTGCGGGGAATCCTCCGGAGAGAAGTGCTCAGCGGCCGCGGAGAGGAAACATACACTGGTGCCCTGCTGCTCCTGCTGTCCTCCATTCTGTCGTGCCTCGGGCATGACTGTTATCTGGCGCGGTTGTAGACCTGATAGGTTGGTGGCAGGTCGAGGAGTCACCGCTGTGAGAGAGGCCACTGAAGACTCAAGAGAAGGATTCAACCGACGCGCTGCTATTGCGATATGCCAAGTGATGACGCCTTATCCGGGTTTAGCGTGCGGCTGTCAACGACCCGAGTCCGCGTCTCTACCAACGATTCGCGCCACGAGGGGCATCAGCATCGCGCACTGATTGCTTGTAGCCGTTGACTCCTCCGCTGAAAAGCAAGCCTTTTGATCATGCGCCGGCGCAGCTATGACTTCACGTTGATCGCTACAAGGTCCACTTGTACCCCAATGTCTTTTGTCGGGCTTCAGTTTGCGTTCTTCCCTCCCACAATCGATTGACTACCCCACTCTGCTTGTTCATAAACAATCACTACTCCAGACAGCCATTGACCACTAAGATCCACCGCTCCCACCTCAACAACGACAATGACACCCCCCGAGGCCAAACAGCCAGTCGTCTGCGTCTTCTGCGGCGCCTCCAACGGCACCTCACCCGTCCACCTCGAGGCCGCGCGAGCCCTCGCCCGCGTGCTCCACGCCAACAACATCAAGCTCGTCTACGGCGGTGGTACGTCCAATCCAATCCAATCCAATTCAAAACCCCACCAACCTGCCGACCCCATCTAACAAACCCCCCAGGAACCGTCGGCCTCATGGGCGAAGTATCCCGCACGCTCGTCTCCCTCAGCGGCCCCACCTCCGTCCACGGCATAATCCCACAACCCCTCGTACAATACGAGCAAAGCCACGACCCGTCCTCCCCCACATCCACCTCGCACACAATCTCGGAGGCAATTTTCGGCCGCACCACCGTCGTAAAGGACATGCACACGCGCAAACAGCTCATGGCGCGCGAAGTCATCGACGGCGGTCCGGGAGGCGGCTTCGTCGCCTTGTCGGGCGGCTACGGCACGCTGGAGGAGCTGATGGAGGTCACGACGTGGAACCAGTTGGGCATCCACAGTATGCCCGTCATTGTGTTTAATGTGGACGGGTATTGGGATGGGTTGCTGAGTTGGGTGAGGAATGCCGTCGGGAAGGGCTTTGTGAGTGAGAGTAATCGGGGGATTTTGAGGGAGGCGAGGACCGCCGAGGAGGTTTTGACTGCGTTGAGGACGTATGAGAATGCCGAGGGGAGGCTCAATTTGAGCTGGGATGAGCAGTAGGAGAGCTCGGGGGGTGGGGTGGGATTGAGGAGGGGACGGATTGACTTGATATGTGGATGGGGTTTGGGCATCTGATAGATGGGTATTAGATATTATGAGTTCTCTATCTATAGAGTTGCATGGCGATGGCGATGGCGATGGCGATGCCACCCCCAGTAGCTAGCCTGCCACACAAAACAAATGAAAACGACTCAAATCCATCTAGCTGACGGAACGTGGTTGTTGCCTCCTCATCTCTCCAGTCGTATGTTGTGATGAGAGATCACGACCCTCCATATGCACTAATCCCCAACCAACGGCCCCGAACAACAGACAATAGCGCAGCAGTGGCTTCACAAACAAGTGCCACACATCCAAGTACGACTGCCAACGCATCCGCAACCCAACCACATTTGTTTTGAACTATCACTTATGCAGGACACGATTGCACGACACTTGAGAAAACTTTTCAAATACCGCTAATGCTGCTACTTAAGCACGCTATGGGAAACCGACCAGAGAAACTAGACAGCCTCCCAGAGAGAAAATACTGATACCCCCATATTTGGCTACTCATACAGGCATGATGTTCCGGTTGCTTACAGTCCGAAGGATATTATTTATGCACAGGTCACCAGTCGCCGGTACTCCAAGAATGTTTGCCTTCTTTCCGCCTCGAGCAACGCCATGCAATGCATACGTATAGAATTTGAAATTCAAATGACCACCACGAGATACTCTTGTCGTGCGAGCTCTACCGTAGCTCAAAGATTGCTGTGACTGGCACGCGCTATTGAAGGTACAGTTTTTACACGCATTCGTTAGAGGGATAGAATGCCCAAGGCACGCTCATCATCCTGGATGTAGTGTTAAAAGCCGCCTGACATGCCAGGTAGCTGGAATCCAAATCCAGGAATGGCGGGCGGTACGGCTACGTTCGGCTCAGGGCGAGGGGAGATGTGTCGTGGTTCCGGAGGATAGTCGACCCTACGGAAGCGGCTCTCGTTGTCGTGTCCGCCTCGGCCACCCCGACCACCACGGCCAGCAAAGTTACCACGTCCTCGGCCGGTTTCTGTTACACGTCGACTAATAGCTGTAACTGTGTTAGACAGTACATTCCAAGACAGAAAGAAGCCCTTTACCTTTCGAAGAAACGCCTGCGCCAATCTCGATATCAGGCTCCTCGATGACCATGCCTCCCTCAAGCGGGCGACCACCAGTGCCACCATGCTCCGCCGTGACGACCCATTTGCGATCGGCATCTGTGAGTCGGGAAATAGGAATCACGCTAACACCGTTGTCGTAGTTACTGCAGTCTCTAGGGCCGAAGCCGACGCCCCATCGTGTCTGCAATAGTTAGTACAGAAGCAGCAAAAGTATTGCTCTCATCTTACCTGTCGTGCTTTGGACAGCGTTGCAGCATCTGATATGGCATCCATGCCCTCTTTCGCGGCAACGGCATCGGGGCGGGTCAGCATCTTGACGAAAGCATGACGCTTCTCCTGGGCAACGATGCACGTCTGAACTCGGCCGAAGCGATTAAAGATATTGCGAATCTCACTCTCGTTTCCACCAGCGCCACCTACAAATAACGTCCGACTAAGAACGCGAATGTGGTCACGTGGAAGTGTGGGATCGTAATCGATGAACTTGGGCGCATTGCCAGCCGGGCTGTGTCGTCGCGGAGGAGAGCGCTGACGGTATTCATTGCGCTCATTACGACCACCGCGGTTCCTACCACGGCCGCGGCCACGCTCACCGCCACGGTCAGAACGGTTCATCGCATTGCCTTGAGGGCCTGCATTGGGGTCGTATACACCATAGGTGGGACTCTCACGACGATGCGGTGGCGATCTACGCATGGGAGAGTGATGACGACCATTGAAGTCTGGCGACCGACTGCGGTCCCGATACCTATTTCCATTCTGCTCATACCGATCTTGCTGATTGTTGTGAGTCACAACAGGCGGCTGTGAGGCAGCTACGGGCTGAGGCGGGGCAACAGGAAGGCCGCTATTCTGCGCGGTGTTCAACGCATTCAATACTTGGAATCCTTGGGCTGCTGGGATCGCACCCGTTTGCATGCCCTGCACTATCTGGGTTACGAGTTCACTAATGTTACCAAGTCCGGGTATAGCAGGCTGTCCATTTGCCGCAGGAGCGGGTGGCGGAGGCACAAATCCTGGGGGTGGTGGAGGCACCATGCCTTGTGGGAATGACAGTCCCGCCGGTGCAGCAGGCATTGTATTCATCTGAGCACTTGGCTGAGCAAGGCTAGCTAAGGCCGCAACTAGAGCACCTGCATCCTGTTGTGCGGGCGCGGCGGAAGATACGGGAGCTACAGAATAGGCGTTAGTTGGGCCACCAGGGCCTTGTTGCACACTCAATGCTTTAGGGGGGCTGCCGGGGGGCGTATCTGCGTGAGGGTGGTCAGTGGGCGAGGCCGGGTATGTCGAAAAGCGCTTCTCACTGGTCTTGGGGCTGTTGAGCTGCTGTTTGAAGCTGGCAAGCATGTCCAACGGGAATGTCTGGCCACGCTCCCAGATGTCGAACAGCTTGGAGATCTTCTCCTTGTGATTCTCGGGCGCGAACTGGACAAGCTCATTGATGAGACCTGGCAGCACATCTGTGATCTTCTGCACACCCGACGCAAAAGTGCCGGGAGCCGCAGTCTTGATTACTGCCTGGCCTGTCTTGCGGGCGCGATCGAGCCATGCGCGCGCTACCGAATCTAGGACGTAGAGTACGCCGAGCTTATGTGTGGCGGGGCTGTTCTTGAATTGTTGGACAATTTTCTCGACGACGGCGGCATCGGACTACAAGAGAAAGATAATTTAGTATGGGTCCCTATGTGGGTGTCTCGTCAATGGCGGAGCTGGCATACCTGGACAGACTCGATGCACTTTTCGGTAATGGTCTGAATCTTGGTTTTTGTAATTCCTGGGGGCTTCAGCGCCTGCAGCGACTGCAGTTGTGCCCCAATCTCCTCCACGGCCGCCATGACTAGATTAGATAGCGAATCAGACTCGACTGAATAGCAAGGAAATTCCGACGGCTAGATGTAGCGAACTGTGGAGGGCGCGTGAGTCAGAGAGCTTGACGAGCTTTGCGCGTGTACTGAACTCGACCTTTCCAGCAGGATCTAGGGCAGTGACAGTCTAGGTTGCACTGCGCGTTGTACGAACGAGGTTGAGGCTGACGGTTGTGCAGCAGTTGCGCGTGGTCAGAAGGCAGGTGCTTAAGTCTTCGAGCCAGCTGAGATGGCGACTGCTGTGATTTATACCTACGGGCGCGACGCCGTCCACACGGGAGGGTGAATACGACTGTGAAGCGGGCCAAGCACAGACTACCAGTCACCAAGAGCGCAAGAGATCAGGGTGTGAGAGGCAGAATAGAGTAGGGGAAATGTAGCGAGATACAGCGATTTATGGTCGAGAGCTGGTGTTGAGGTGAGTGTGATGAGGAGCGAGGTCAGGTCGTTAAGTCGGCAGCTGCGGTGCAGCTTCGGCAAGGCGAGTGACTAATCGGCTTGGCAAAGCGAATGACTAAGCAGCTAATCGGGCTAGTGGCAAATGAAGGTTCAATGCCCGCGACGAGTCGGCGTCTGCGGACAAGACGTTCAGGGACTGAGTAATCACTAGTTATAAGAACTGCTGGGGACAATGAAGATGGAGCAATCGTGCCTCTTGCGAACAATCACTGTCGCCTTCACTGTTTGACTGTAAACAAAGACTGCGCCGCACGACAGTTTCTTCGGGTGCCGCGGCTGCAGCAGGAAAATCGCTCGAACAGATTACATCGTTCTGAGAGATATGTTGCGTAGACTGCGCGCATACGGCACCATCTTCCACACCAAGTGAGACTGATAGATAGTTTTGGGATTGCAGTTGAGTTCGACAGCCCATGTAGGTGGTAGAATTTATAAAATGTGCCTGCGCAAGTGACCTCTAGTACCTGTTGACATGCAGTCAAGTGGAGCACCTGAAGTTCGGTGTTGCCTTCGGGTGACAGAGGAGACCCAGATGTACAATTCCCGACAAAATCTGCGGGCGAAGAGCTTGCAGGCGTCGGCATGGGCGCGTTGAGCTTCGGCAAGATGACGACGGGGCTCGTGCGCCATCGCAGCTCTTCAGCCCCGGACATAATATATTTTCTTTCCTCCTCCCCATCCACCCACTTCTCCCTCCATCCCCATCCAGCCGTCCAGCTCGACCCCCATCACACAATGGCTTCTTCACTTCGATTGAGCGCGAGCGCACTCCGCTTTGCTGCCCCCCGCCGTTCTGCCGTTGCCTTCAATGGCTTCCGCAACTACTCCACGGGAAAGAGCCAGGTGCGTCTTTGATCAATTGATTGCATCCAACATCTATTCTAACATTTCAACGGCAGACTCTGAAGGAAACCTTCGCGGCGAAGCTCCCCGGTGAGATCGAGAAGATCAAGAAGCTCCGCAAGTACGCCATGTCTCTGCCACCGCCGAGGCTCATCCATTAACGCAGCGCAACAGGGAGCATGGCAACAAGGTCGTCGGCGAGGTCACTCTGGACCAGGTCTACGGCGGTGCCCGTGGCATCAAGTCGCTTGTCTGGGAGGTAGGCGCACTCTCGGCTCAGCTCGTCAGCGGCGATAAGCTTACAGCGATAGGGTTCCGTGTTGGATTCCGAGGAGGGTATCCGGTTCCGTGGAAAGACGGTACGTCTAGCTTCACCTACATTCGGGATACAGATTAATTCTTCATAGATTCCAGAATGCCAGGCCGTCCTCCCCAAGGCCCCCGGCGGCAGCGAGCCCCTTCCCGAGGGTCTTTTCTGGCTTCTCCTTACAGGCGAGGTTCCCACTGAGCAGCAGGTCCGCGACCTCTCTGCCGACTGGGCTGCCCGTTCCGATGTCCCCAAGTTCGTCGAAGAGCTCATCGACCGCTGCCCCAACGATCTCCACCCCATGGCCCAGTTCTCTCTCGCCGTCACTGCTCTCGAGCACGAGTCGAGCTTCGCCAAGGCATATGCTAAGGGTCTTCCCAAGTCGCAATACTGGGAGCACACTTTCGAGGACTCCATGAACCTTATCGCCAAGCTTCCCACCATCGCCTCCAAGATCTACCGCAACGTTTACAAGGATGGCCGCGTTGCCCCCATCCAGAAGGACAAGGACTACTCGTACAACTTGGCGAACCAGCTCGGCTTTTCCGAGAACAAGGACTTTGTCGAGTTGATGAGGCTGTACCTCACCATCCACACCGACCACGAGGGCGGAAACGTCAGCGCACACACTACCCACTTGGTCGGTAGCGCTCTTAGCTCCCCCTACCTGTCCTTGGCTGCTGGTCTTAACGGTCTTGCTGGTCCCCTCCACGGATTGGCTAACCAAGAGGTGCTTGTCTGGCTCCAGAGAATGAAGAAGGCCATCGGCAACGACCTCAGCGACCAAGCCATCAAGGACTACCTGTGGTCTACCCTCAAGAACGGCCAGGTTGTCCCTGGATACGGCCACGCCGTCCTCCGCAAGACTGACCCCCGCTACGTCTCCCAGCGCGAGTTCGCCCAGAAGCACCTTCCTGACGACCCGATGTTCAAGCTCGTCAGCCAGGTCTACAAGATCGCTCCCGGTGTCCTCACCGAGCATGGCAAGACCAAGAATCCCTACCCCAACGTCGACGCCCACTCCGGTGTTCTCCTCCAGTACTACGGCCTCACCGAGCAAGGCTACTACACCGTCCTCTTCGGCGTGTCCCGTGCCCTCGGTGTCCTTCCCCAACTCATCATCGACCGTGCCGTCGGTGCCCCCATCGAGAGGCCCAAGTCTTTCAGCACCGAGGCGTACGCCAAGCTTGTCGGCGCGACTTTGTAGGTTTTTTGAACGGATCGCAGAAGAGCAAATTGGGAGGCTCTTCACTGAGATGGGCAAGACTTTTTATGTACCAACTAGAATAGGGAATGTAGGGATAGGGTCGTGCGTTTTGGTGTCTTAGCTTGCATGGAGCTCTGGTCTGTAGTAGTACCCTTGTAGTATCTTCTCGTATACGACTGACCCTCCAATGGGTGAAAAGTATTTCCAACACAATTTCTTCCTAATCATGGCGAAAAGTGACGAGTAAATAAACTAATTTGATGGGCGCTGTCACCCCATGCGTTGCATTGTGCGGCATGCATTCATGCCGGGTTCACAAACTACCTAGGTATCTAGACGGCGTTTCGCAGTAGACGAATCTCAGCGAGAAGGTCTAATTCTATTCTTCGTAAAACTTATCCCGGGGATATGCAGGGCGTAGTACTTTGCGTAAAGAATTAAACTGTGCCTTTTCCTATTCCCTATTAATGTTTAATCGGGGAGCTATTGCTTTAGGAATGGTAATACCTTAAGGTACTACTGTACAGTCGCCTATTATTTATGAACGTGCGAACTATCTGTTTTCAAACTTCGATGAATAGAACTGTAGTTATGTGGAAATCTGTCTCATTACCTTTTGACGTATGTATATGTAATATGTAGTCCCTACCCTGCACCGAAACTCCCCCATCGACACCTAGTAGAGAGCGCGGTGCGTGACTGAGACTGAGCCTATAGAGTCTTGATGTACCCGCTTAATTCTTGATAAGATAGTGCTTGGGGAAAGCTTTGGTATGGAAGGGGTGATCGGGCCGAGATTTTTGTCTATGGGTTGGTAGCAAGATTTTGGAGCGGGAATTCGGTGGATGCAAGGCACGTTATACTTGATGCAAGCTGGCAGGCAAGGAAGAAGAAGAGGGAGAGCAGTGTTACCACGTTGTTAGAGGAATGAGATGAATAGAGAAAGCAGGGTTTATGCTTACTGTAACCCTACGTGTACACCGGCCATCTGCTTCTCGAAGCGTCGGTGTATTACTTGATGCCCGAGACGGTGTTTTGAAGTGAGCCCTGCACATGTGGAGTGCTGCATGTCACGTGCATATATGTTTGCCCGAGGTTCCAATGTTCCAGGTTGAAACATCATTTGATTATTGAACCTTAAGCCGTGGCGCGACGTCAACAATGAATCAGAAATCGCTTTGACGATTGCAATGCTGTGGGCTACGATATCGGGCGGCGGCTTTAATTGTTGAGACCCTGGCGTTTCGCCCGACTGCTCACCATCAGCAGCTTGGGGAGCCGCGTATCAATTCGCCGAAGAACGGGTCATGCCAGTGTTGAGGGCTTCCGCATGCGTATCGCGCTCTGGAGATAAGCACGCTGCGTTTTGCACAGCTCGATATCTCGCATATAGACGGCGACTTGAAGCACGAATTTACACCTCGCAGCTTCTAGAAGTTAAAACATAGAATCTAAAGTGCATCGGGGACGTCCTTCGCAGTTCCGAAAGAACCAGAAAAAGAAGTTGAGGCTTGGCACAAACGCGGCGCGCATCTTCCCCTTCCCCCTGGGCCCTTCCCTTCAATAAAGGTCCAAGCGCGCTGCGACAGCTCGGGCCATCCAGAGCTCAGCGACCACCCGCACTAGCATCCATTCTCAGCTCTTCCCCCCGAAACTTTTTAAATCGATAACATTCTCCCGTCGTTCCTCTTTCCACATTTTACGTCTTCCACGCTTCTCTCAGGCTTTGTACCCCTCGCCCTCCCGAGCTTCCAGCTTCCCAGCGAAAGACGCGCCCGCTTGCCTTGGTCCGGCCCCCCCAGTTCCGACGACGATTTCAGAGATGAGCACAACTACGGGTACTGTTGCTGGCATTCCAGCGCCGCCAGCTCCATTGGTGAAGAAAGATGTCAAGTTCTCAAATCTGTTGCGTGAGTGAGCCTATTTCCAGGTGTTGGGGTTGAGGAAGTGATTGGACTCTCTTGCTGACGATTGGGATGTAGTGGGCGCTGGTCTGAACTTGTTCGAGTGAGTGACGTGTTCTGGAGGGATGACGGGTGAGATGAAGGCTGACGTGCGATGTGTAGGGTTACAACACTGGGACAGCCTTTGGAAGTGGTGAGTTTTGCCGGTGTTTGAAACGCCATTAGGACATTCACTGACTGCTTATCCAGATAAAAACCACAATGGCGCACGTGACCCAATTACCGTTTCAATTGCTTCATTTACTAACTGTTGAGCAGTGCGAACAGAGCTGATGGCTTTGCTGGCTCCATTACACGCATCTGGGGGCGTGGTGGTGTGCTTGGCTGTGAGTAACTTCGACCCCGAATCACCGCGCGATCGGGAACACCAACATCGTGCGAGAGGAGGAATAGAGGCATTATGGGAAGATCAGAGCATCGCCGCTAACAGACATACCACATAGTCTACCAAGGTCTCATCCCATGGGCCTGGATCGAAGCCTCGACCAAAGGCGCGGTACTCCTCTTCGTCGCATCCGAAGCCGAATTCTACGCCAAGTCGTTCGGCGCCCCCAACTTCGTTGCCGGTATCTCGGGTGGTATGGTCGGAGGTCTTGCGCAGGCCTACGCTACCATGGGTTTCTGTACCTGCATGAAGACGGTCGAGATCACAAAGCACAAAGTTGCGGCGGCTGGAATGAAGCCTCCGGGGACCATGGAGACATTCATGGACATCTGGCGCAAGGAGGGTATCCGTGGTATCAACCGTGGTGTGAACGCTGTCGCGGTCCGCCAGGTCACCAACTGGGGATCCCGCTTCGGTCTCTCCCGTGTTGCGGAAACTGGTATCAGGAGAGTCACGGGTAAGGAGGAAGGACAGAAGCTCGGTGTTATGGAGAAGATCATTGCATCTGCGCTCGGTGGTGGTCTCAGTGCTTGGAACCAGCCTATTGAGGTCATCCGTGTCGAGATGCAGTCGAAGACGGTGGATCCCGACCGTCCGAAGAACTTGACTGTCGGAAAGGCGGCGAAGTACATTTACTCGAAGAACGGTATGAAGGGCTTGTACCGTGGCGTTACTCCTAGAATTGGGCTTGGTGTCTGGCAGACGGTCTGCATGGTTGCTTTGGGTGATGTGTAAGTTTACTTCCCGATGGGCAAGACGGAACATCTGCTAACAGATATGCAGCGCCAAAGAAGCTGTCGAGAAGCTCACTGGCGACAAGGTTACGGCTAAGCATTAGATGGCGTTCAATCGTTGTTTGGGACCTCACACGTCCACACACGGCTAGGATCAGACATGTAATGGGTGTCCGCGAGGGCTTTTGATTTTACTTTTGCTTGATATGGTATTGCTATTGCTTAGGATCTTTCTTCCTAGCGTTTGCAAGCTGCCAGGGCTCTATAGACCGCGCTCGAAAGAGCTGTCGAAATATCACTATTGGAAGTGACGCCTCGCATTCATTACTCTACCGAAATCGGCTTGACAACCATTGGGCGGCACATTACACAGATAGATTTCTCTATGTCGTATCAACTTGGACTGCAGCTTGAGCAAACGACAGCTCTTTCCGTCAACTCACGGATGGTGGACCGTGCACTCCGTCCCGTTAGTTTGTCGTCACAACCTTGGAAGCACTTGCCCATCCTCAACCATCAACCAGTTCCTCTTTCACACCATCACAACACGGAATAATCAGCAAGATATTGAGAATGCGGAGTCCGTCATGTTTAAGCCTATATCGTGTACTCCGACGAGTGTGCAGCCTGGGTTTCGCAGAGTAAGTCGCCTGATGCTTGTAGCTTCCCTATCCGAACACACCTTACTAGATACATCCGTCGGGGCAAGGACTTTACGTGTCCCATCCTCAGACGCGATCTAATTGATTTTATGCCACTTTTTCCGACATCTGGGTCATGTTTTCTCATACTTTTGCTAACGTTGTACTTTCAAGTTCCAAGGGGCCGACTCACATCCACCGTTGATCAAATCATGGCGATGCGAGCTTTCCGCTCTATCACACGCCTATAACCTCTACTTTATCGCCTGCAACGATGTCATCTACATCTATGAGCCGAACTTTCCAAGTCAGGAACTCCCCGCAATACGAGCTTGCCTCTATCCCCCAAACACCCCAACATCCCTCAGAGAATCTGAACTGGGCATCTTTCGAGGTATCGATCCAGAGGACCCGCATTCGATTACCCGCCTACAAATCGACTATCTCGGCCGAGAAGAGATCCTTACTGTGACATGTGACGATGGCGACGTGATTGTCTACCGCGTGCCTGACATCTATCGCGCTGTTGACGACCTCATGCACCAAATAGTGGCCGAAAATCACAGCAACCTCGATGATCACGAGGTGAACTTGGGATACGACGTCCGATTGTTACTACATACCAATGTCGGATCGAGCGCCTGGGGGATTTCCGTCCACCGGGAAGCACGTTTGATCGCGATTAGTGCAAATACACATCGGGTCACGGTGTTTGCATACGCTTTATCATCCGAGTCCGACGAAAGTGCAAGCGAGGGAAGCGATTTCTCGTCCTTTTCAGGGTCTGATGGTGATGGATTTTACCCAATCCTCGACCACGACGCAGATTTCCCCTCCCCTCGGCGGCACAATCATCGCATCACACTGGTAGCGGACACCAATATACCATCTATAAATTTCGACAACAACGATCCTTCGGGAAGATGGCTGTTTAGCAGTACTATTAGCGGAAAAGTGCATCTTTGGGACCTCAGCAAGCCTTTGCAGTCAGCGAGGCTGATTGCTGTGGGCCATTGCGCAGGCGTCCAAAATCCGGATGTCGCACCACACCGTAAGTGTTCAACTCCCTGTACGGTTTTATTTTTCCTCTATATTGGTGAAGCGGTGTTCGGGACGTGATTTGTGCAAGAATTCCGAACAGGCTTTACTGACTCTGAATGACACTAGTGTGTCTATGTGTGAATAGAACTTCAGTCCCTCATGCTGCATGGGCGGCACTGTTCATAGACCCGCAGTCATGTCACCAGACCCGGAGTGTCCAAGAAGCATGCGGACCAGGAGTTGCATTTTTGGGCCCAAAGGAGGTCAGGCCCTGCTTCTGGGATATCACAGAGTCAGCACCGCGGTTCACAAGTCGTAGAAGCGTACGTAACTCTGGCAGACCTATAGGAGAGCTGCACTGACTTGGCACCGGGAATTCAGGGCCCTTTCCCGTCTTCATGGGATCAATCAAATACTACCAACACCGGAGACAACGAAGATTTAGACAGCATGATTCTATCGTCGGAGAGCGAGGAGGATGAAGACGAAATCGGTGGCAATGAGCAAGGTGATCCTCATAGCGCCGACCAAACTTCAAGTGAGAGTGAAGAAGAACATGGCACACTACCTACTCAACACCCGCAAAGCGAACCACAATCCCCAATGGAGGTAGAGGCTCACTCGGGCGAAACAGCGGTCGCCACGAACAACCTCGTCAGCCCAGTAACTGCGCCTTATCTCTCTCTCACTCCGATCGAAGATCCCATCGAAGACGATTCAGGCTCAGAATCAGACATCTCTGACTCCGAGACTAATCAAGACTTGCTGAGCTTCATTACAGCAGTTAGCCAGAGCTCGGTGCCACCCTATGCCCCCGAGCCCGCCCAAACCTCATCGAAACGACCATATTGCAAATTTTCAACATCAACCTCGTTCGACGACCATGCTCATGAGCCTCGTCCGTGTATCATCGTCACGAAGGAAGAAATATACCTCTTCCAACACCCTTTCGACAGCGCGGGTGACTACTTAGACCCGATCATTATGATGCAGAACCCGCTCTTCCCCCCGGTGAGAGGTGGCACGGGACCGATACCACCGCATCATAGACAATGCTTTACTACGCAGATACCAGAGCTGGGCGTATTCATCGTCGCCTCGCCTGCGGGACGGGCGGCCATCTTCAGCCTGACAAAATTTAAGGGGGAAGATGGACGAACGCTCTTTGGATTCCGTATGGATCATATATTGCCTTCAGTCAAGGAGGGGAATGAGACTGTCATCACGGAAGCCTGGGGACGGAGATTGGTAGGCGTTGCGGTAGGTCCAGTGCAAGGCATGCTGGATCGCGAGCAGAGTGACGAGACGGAAGGAGGGGGGCAGGGAGCACGGGAGGAGAGGCGGACAGGTACGCGGAGATGGAGGTTGATGATGCATTATATCGACCATACCGTGTATAGCTATGACCTCGGCAAGTATAGCGGAGACGGAAACCCGGGGCTTGGAGACTTGGTGGTGTGATATTTCACATGGTATCTAGGTTGCGGAAAGGGGGATACAACACTAGGACATTTGCTTGCAAGGCAAGGGTTATATAATAAATGGTATCATGAACTCGTTCTTTCCTATCACACAAGACGTCCGTCAATGGAGAAAAGTTCTCGGAAAACAGGGAATCAATCCCCATACTTCTTCCTCAACGCCTCCGAACTCGCCCACAAAAACCCCTTCAGCCCACCCAACCCCCTCTCCTCCAACCACTTCAGCACCCGCACCCTATACCCCTCCCACTCCACCCCCACGCCTCCATTCCGCCTCAGCACCTCCAAGCTCCTCTGACTCACCGGGCCTTTATGCCACGTAATAGTCCCCCGATCAAATGCCTCCCGCTCAATGACCTCCTCCTCCATCTCGCGCCACGCGGCGGCCGCCAGCGACGCTAAGAGCGCATTATTCGAGACATTGAAGGCGGTTTGGATGGCGTATTCGCGGTCTACGGCGCCGAGGTATTCGTTCAGGGCGTCGCGGAGGGCAGGGGCGCAGTAGAGACCTAAGGCTTTGGGGTTGCCGGCGTCATCGCGGGAGGTGGAGAGGGCGCGGGAGATCCAGAGGAGGTGGTATAGGTCGCGGATAGCGACGTTGAAGGCGTCGATGAGGGGGGTGGGGTAGAAGTTCCGGATTGGGGAGGGGTGGGTGTTGAAGGCGGATTTGTACGAGGCGATTATTGAGGTGATGCGGGAGAGGGTGGCGAGGGAGGGGGTGAGGATTAGGAGGGCGGTTAGCGGGGTTGGGGGCAGGAGGATGGGGATGTGGTATGGGGTCGAGGTGGTGGAGAGGAGGTCGTAGATTGTGAGAATTTGGGAGGTGGTTTGCGGGTCTGGGATTTGGCCGGCGGGGAGGGAGAGGAGGAGGGAGGTGGAGAGGTGGGATATGTGGGTTGTTAGGTTTGAGAGGGTGAGTTGGTCGGGGGTGGAGAGGGCGAGGGCTGGGACTGGGGGTTGAGGGGAGGCTTGGTTCATCCATTGGCGGAGGAGGTTGGTGTAGAAGGGGAGGAGGTGGTCGTGTGCATTGGTGTTGCTGGCGGTGAGTGCGGCTTCGGCGGGTTGGAGGAAGGTTGCATACGCATCTGTTGTGTGTGAGCAGGTGACTATGGAGATGTGCAAGAGATTGATGTGCTCGGAGTTAAACGACTGACCTTCAAAAGGTTGTATCGGGATGTAGGAGAGAAGGCCAAGCACCGAGTCGACATCATGTACACCGTCCCAAAGGAGCATGTACTCCTTTAAAAACGCTTGTACGATTGGCAAGAGAGTCTATAGATAGTAAGCGATATTTGTACGTCGTGAGGCCTCGCGGTGTGAGCATACCTTGGTGTATTGAGTGTGCCTGAGTAGTCCGTCCAACAACTCTGATAGGTAGCGATGGTCAACATTGCCCTCTTTCACAGCATTGTACTGCTCCTCGAGGCACGTGGAGAGCCACAGCTCTATACGACGGTCCGTACTCGGCGACGGCTTCAGCTCCACAAACTTCTGCAGCAGCGGATCGGTAAGAAACGATATGAGCTGCCCCGGCGGTTCAATCCTATCAAGCTTATCGACAAAGTCATTCACGTTGTCGATCCCTTCCAGAGTCACTGAAGACTGTCATACCTCGTGAGCGGAAGATGTCATCCCGACCGTTCTGCGTGACTTACCTCATTCGCGTGGAAAGTGTGTACATCAGGGATAAGCGACGCTTTGATGCGCTTATATCCTTTTCGTAAGACCTTGAAGCCGTTGTGTTGCTCGACAGTTGCATTAGATGCTGCAGCACTCCGCTCCTGTATTGCAAGGAGTCGAGCTCGCCATTCGGGATCCGGTCGCTGAACGGTCAGTCGCGCGTTGAAGCTGGTACGGAGCACGAAAACAGTTGCACAATGTACAATCAGAGTCACTCACCGGAGGAAATGAGTTGCGGCTCGTGGAAGTGCTTCCGAGAATGATGTCGGGGTAGTAATCCTTGTAAATGCGGAGAAGGCCTTGAAGTGCCGGCTCGTTTCCGAGACTGCGGGAGAACTCGAGGCTGCGATCATGTCAGTAGCCGACATACGAGTGAATTTCGAGCACGGAGAACGTACAGGGCCTGTATCCGAAATGGCTTCACATGCTTGCGTCGGGTTATCAAAGATAGCAGATGACACAGTGGGGTTCTGGCTGAGTTAGCCCAAGCTGAGTAGAGGTTCGGGCTTGGGCGATGCTCACCTGATACTGATCATATCGAGCATGCCGAAAAGCACACTGTACAATCGAGACAGCACGTCCGGCTCCTCCAGCACCCCGTGGACAATGGCGAGCCACTTGACAAGGCTGTTTTGAGTGCCGGGCGTGGGCTTGCCTTTGCCTTGACCGAGCGCGGCAACGACGGTGACAACAACATCCGAGGGCACAGGCAGTGCAGGATAGAGGTTCTTGATGAGAGTGGTGACGCTTGTCTGGTCTAAATTCGTCTTTCTTGCCGCGATATGCACGACATCACGCAACGCCTCTTCGTCCAGGCCACGTTCAAAGGCATGGTGGCATACTACGTCAACCACGCTCGAGACTTTGAAAACTCGCTGTTTTGCTGGAGTTCTAGAAGCTGGCCCCTTGGTTAGCAGGAGATGGAGTTGCACAGCTCATGCTCACCTCTCTCCAACGACTCTAGCGCGTCGTGCAAACTCGCGGGCCGCTCTCCTTCTGGGTGCATTAGTGAGGGGCGACTGAATGGGAACTGCAGTCATACCGTCGGCTATTGAGGGCATCACGTTGCCTCCGCTCCCTGCACAGTCAGACAGTTGAGCGGTGAATGTGGATGGTTGCCCGTCGCGCAGCCATACTATTTACCTCGGAGGCACGCTTTCCTGCTTTGGGCGCTGAGTAAGCATATACACTCTGTACCTCGCCGACTGCCCCACGACGTCTGTATCTCTCTGCTATGGAAAGTCAGTCTTGACCTCTGCCGTCCGTCGACGTACGGGACGTAGTGCGACCTGTCCTCGCTTTCACCACCCGTGTCGCCCAAATGCGCCGCTCGCCGCGCGCTGGGCAATAGCATCGTCGGGAGGCGCCTGGTCTTCCGTCGCGGCTCGTCCAGTCGCCCAATTGTTCTGCACGCAATCGCAGTCCTGCTTGCTTGCAGCCGTCACCCGCATATTTTCTGGGTCACGCCCTCCAGCTCGACCTTCTTCGCCCACTGTCGTATAAAGCCCGCGCTTGGGTTGCCGCGTTACACAGCAAGCATCAATTGATAGTCTGTCGGCTGGCGGGCCTCTGGCCGGCTTCAGTGGTCCACCAGCCCGTCATCTTGCAACGTTTCTGCACCCTCTGCTCGAAGCGTCGTCTACCCCCGCGCGCCATACATGTCGACGATATCATACATAGGCAAATCCTCTGCCTCAGCTCTGCTCCCCGCTAACTGCCTGCCTGCTGCGTCTTGACTGGCCTGCTCCTCGGCCCGTGCCATGCTACGTCGCCTCTCGTCCCGCTGCTTGTCGGTCAAGAGGGTCGACTCGGTCAGGAGGATCCCCAATAATGTCCCAGCGCACCTTGATTTCTACTTTTCAGATTCATCATTCTGTCCCATGTTTCAATATTCGAGCCACTTTGGCATGTGAAGCAGTTTCGCCGCTACGCCCGCATCCGCCGGACTCGTCGTGGAATGGTACATTGGCCTCTCAGCCGGTCCACTATCAAGCGGATGTCTGTCCGCTGGACTCGGGATGCATTGTGCCACTGTGAAGCACTGGGCCATTATGCCGCCTGTCAGCGTTCGACTCGGCCTTACAACGGCAGCGCCCTGCAGCCATGCTCTTTCTACTGGTCCAGTTAGCCGTGGTGCTTTCCAACAACACGCGGAGACGTACGTGCCAAAGATCTTGTGTGACCTCTTCTCTCACTCTCATGCCGTAACACCATTATATCACCTTGGATATTATTGGCATTATATTCGAAGACGGTCGCTCTTAATTAACGACACAGAGCGGAAATATTGCCAGAGCCATCAGCGAGACCACGGTTCAGGCTGCGGTCCGCCAGTACTTAACACGTCAACTTGGCCTGCCAACTTCATGGGTCCGTCTTCATGTCGTGGGTAGCAGAACTTAATCTTTTCTTGTCGATTGTATTTGAAACACTTTATTCTGACTCTTTGCCTCATCCTACGGCGGGGATACCTATTTCGGCTCGACCGTCGTTTGGCATTGTCCGTGAGCTAGCACTACACCCTACCACTTGGAATCATCGGCAACTTCCAGCCAGTCGACAATCCGCACATTAATGTGGTAGAATCCTGTCAGATTGTTGCCTGGGCTCAACAAAAACGCTGGTCAAAAGGCGTCAAAAGCGTCAAAAGCGCCAAACGCCCCGCTCCTCTTACTTCGCCGTCGTCGTCGAACGTTTGTTTAAAGAAGGGATTTCCACCACAGCCCACTCTTATAGGTCATCAACCTGAGGCACCACCATGGGGGAATACAAATCCAGGTCTTCGTCCAAATATCCTCACCCACACTCTACTCCGACCTACAAAATGCCTTCCCCCGCGTCAGGAGCGTCGAACCTGACAGCACTTTTACAAAACGCCTCAAGTGCCGGCAATGCAAAGCTCGTGCGATGTCCTTCCAGCACACTACACCGGCTTCGCCATCTTAATCCGGCGGAGATTATCACATTGTTCACGCCTTTCGTGCCACATCCTCCCAGCACCGCTTTGGCAAAAAACATGGATCCATTCGAGCCGTTGGGGAGAGCATTCCGCCGACAAGTGCGCCATATTCCATATCGACTAGACCACGGGATGACAGAGACTCATGCCGACTTTCTACAAACAAGCGGAGCTATCGTCATCGTCATATGCTCGACTGAAAATGTCATCACCCACAATTCGAAAGCCTTCGATCAGCAAGTCAACTTCTCCAGGGAGACCATGGCTAAGGTCAAGGAGAACAAGTCGTTGGCGGGTGTTCCGGTCATGCTACTCCTCATCACAAACGGCACGGCGAAACCCAATCACGAGCACGGCGTTCTGGATTTCCCCGCACTAGTCACGCTGGATGAGTACTCGCCAGGTGCGCTGTCAAACGCGGTCCAAGTGATATTAGGCACGTGAGATTCTCTGGCTTACCATTACTTAAACGGCGCCCCATCGAACATCTGACTACACTCTACCGAGCCCGAGGTACCTCAGTGATGGAGGAACTGCTGAGCTTGTACTATACAACATGATGGAAATGGAATATACATGACGGAAAGGATATACGAGCGAACAAGCAACAACGAGACTTTACTCTACACTTTCCCTTCGGTTGGCTATACTTTGCTATCACAGTTCGCTGTGCTTAACATCTTTTGCCCTTTCCTATCCATTCTTCCTCTTCTCTTTCTGCACGGATTTCCCACATCACGAAACATTTGAAATTGAATCTGTATGATATTTGCCTTCACTCTTACTCTTTTCCACCTCAACTGTCCATAAATCATACCGGGTACGAGGGATACTTATCTACATATACATGGCGGGGAGCGGGATGTGCTGGTATCATAATACTAGGGATATAATCGCACTTCAATAGCATGCATACACACGGACCTATATAACCATGAGATTTCTCCACCACCCAAGTTCCGAGCCATACCTATCGGCCAATCCATCTATCCTTACCGCAGTCCGCTTCTCCATCTTATGCCGATCTGTCAGCCGGGTCCGAAAGTGCACGCACCACACGCAGTGCAGGTACAATGCTGGTCAACCTCGGGTCGCGCAAGGTTGTGAGATTTCGAGCTAGGTTATGAGATTTCGAGCTAGGTTGTGAGATTCCGAGTAAGGTTATATGATTTCAAATAGAACGATTGGCGAGCCACCCATTGGTACGGCACGGTGCGGTACGGATGAAATTCGTTGATGAGTCCTTCCTATTCAGGAGGGTTTTGCAATATCCATCTTTCTTTCAGAAGCGTTGTGGGACATTGAGAGGTGGTTTCAGCCGATACTTATGTGCATGTATGTACAGTACGGTGCAGTACAATACAGTGCACGAGCTTCCAAGCAGACGGTTGCGCGGCGCGGGAAGGGAGGAAGGGAGATTGTAAGGTGTGTAGATAGGTGAAATGGTATTTGAGAGAAAGTTATATCTCTTCCATGCCATCCAGCAAGCAGCAAGTAGGAGCAGCAGTAGCGGGAACATTTAAAACGCCGTGATGGGTAACTCCCAGCCCGAATAAAGGCCGAGGAGTACATGTATGTATGTATGTACTGTACAATATAGTAAATAGGACGGACGCTAGGCCATGTAGGTATTATAATCACGCCTGTATGCTACAATGTAACAGAGACGAGGACGCAGGACACTAACAGCGGGTATCCCTTCCCCTTCCCTCTCCCCCTCTCCGCAAAGCGAACGAGAACTCGTCTCGCCCCTTCGCTTCCGCAAGCCAAAACCAAAGCCCGCTTTCTTATGCCATAACGTAGCTGACCTATCCGCGGTCCCCTATCTCTTGCTCCAAAGCGCCAGTTCAAACAAACCCTCCACCATGCCCTAGATCTCCATCACACACCTCCCCCGCCCACCCAACGGCCCATCGCCGCCGACCTGCGAATGCAGACATTGCTGTGTCTGCGCGCCTGGAAGCGCGGACTTCCCCGCCGCCGCGGACGCGAGACTGCTGTCGTCGCCGGAGAAGTAGTAGAACATGCGGTTTGCGATGAGCAGGACGTGTTCGGGGAGGTAGAGCGAGGCTGCTATTATGAAGAGGGAGAGGAGGAGAAATAGTAGCGAATCTTGCGTTCTAGTTAGCTTTCGTCTCTTGTTTAATTCGAGTGCATTGGGAGATTGGGGAGTGTGGTAAAGGGGAGGATACGGTATAAGGCGTGAGGGATTGGGCGTCGGGGAATTGGGGGGATTGGGGGGAACGTACTTAAGATAAACTTCTCTGTGGACGTGAGCATGTACAGCGAGAAAGTGACTTCGTATTGGTATCGCTTGCGCTGCAGCCAGCGGAGCAGGGAGGATGGGTAGAGCATTGTTGCGAGGAGGAGTGCGGAAGCGGCGGCGAGGAGGACGACGGTGGAGATGGAGGCGGAATCTAGCATGCTCTTTCTACCGGTAAACAGCTACAGAACGTAGGTTCGTGTCTTCTTCGGTGAGGGTCGGTCTGGTGCTTATTTAGGGCGAGAGGTGGAGCGAGGGGAGGGGAGTGTTGCGTGTCGAGGTGGTGAAAGGGTGCATTTGGGTACGCAATGGGGAAATTTTGGGTGCTCCGGATAAGGTAGCTCAGGGTTAGGATGCTCCGTATCAAACGCGACGGCGCGTGGGAGAGGAAAGGTTTCGGTGTGGGTTTATCGAAGGCCTGCGCTGAAGATACTGTGCGTTTAGCTATTATGATCGCTCTTCAATTCTATCTACAGCTGTAAACCGTCCCAATGCCTCCCACAATCCGCCTCCCACCCCTCCACCGCACCACCACCCTCCTCCAAAATGGCACCCAACCCACCACCCTCCGGCCCTTCTCCGTCTCCACCCCATCCTTCGCAAAACCCCTCCCTCCCCGCCGCGTAATCCCCGACTCGGAAATCACAGAAAACTTCCTCAAAGGTAGCGGACCCGGCGGGCAGAAGATCAACAAGACTTCATCCGCCGTGCAGCTCATACACCTCCCCACGGGCATCGTGGTCAAGTACCAGGACACGCGGAGTCGGAGCCAGAACCGCAAGATGGCAAGGAGGATATTGGGGGAGAGGGTGGAGGAGCTGGAGTTGGGGGATGCGGCGAGGACGGCGATACGGGCGAGGGAGAAGGGGAGGAAGAAGGCGAGTGCGGATAAGAAGAAGCGGAGGAAGTATAAGGCGTTGGAGGCGGCGAAGACTGGCGAGGGTGATGAAGGTGCGGATGGCGATGGAGTTGAGCGTGGGGAGCTTGATGGGCGGCTCGAGGATCCTGCTGAGCACCGAGACACTGAGGAGATACGGAAGGATGGGTGAGCGAGACAACTGGGTTTTGGGTCATAGATATCTACTTCCACATAGCGTTCATGGGGAACTGCCTCAGTGCGAATGGCAAGTGTCTTACAGCGCTTGGTGTATGCTAGATGACAGCAAGCTACAGCAGGACGATAGACGTTCCCAGCCTCGCGTTTAGCAGCACCGCGATGAGTTTCGAGCCTCTCGCATCAAGCCGTTCATTGAAGCCGATGGGCGCACATTCATAGCTATAGCACATAGATTGCTCGCCTGTTGCGGTGAGCCGATGGCATTAAACGCCGCACGCAGAAATTGCACCGCTACGCGAGGTATCATCCTACATCATCAAGAACATGTCATGCAAAACCCATCGAAGATACATCATTCATCTACCTAGACACAGAAGACAGCTACACAAACCGGCACGACGCTCAGCACGACACAACGCAGCACCTCGCCATCCAGCAGGACAACCCTAAAACACAGAAACTCTTCCTCAATCCATCGCCAGCGGCAACGGGATCGATGAAAAGAAAAAAGGCGTGGACCAGCAAAAATTGCGCCGAATAGGCCCCCGAAGGAGACTAAAAGCACCCCCAGCTCCGCGCTGTGCAATGCAGGCGAGGGTACTTGAGCTCTGACTTCTTGATCTCAGAGACTCTCAACAAGGTCTATGAATTGTTAGCAAAGTGAACAGTAGGGGGAGGGGAGGGTAAGGCTCACAAGTATAGGAGGCGTCGTGGAGGGCGGGGGAAAAGCGAGCTTAAGTAGACAGAAGTTGCTAGGCGAGACTTCGGCAGATTTGTCAGAATGGTCTTTGCTTTGGCCTTGGCTGTGGTGCCGCTTGTGGTCATGACACATGTGGTCCTAGAGTCACGTGCTTTTACCATCATCTCAAGTGCTGGGCACGCTCCAATTCGTTGCATACCATCTCTTCAAAAGTTTACAAGCCTATATTAGTAATGCTGATATTGAGAAATCCACCTGAGTCCTGAACTAGCGACGTTAACCACGTAGACGAGTGAAGCTCGACGTCTCCAGCACTTCCAAGAATACGCACCACTTCAGGATTACGGCACATGTCATCGAGCCGACCTTGAGAGCCGTGGTGGTACCACAAAACGGCCAGATGAACGTCAGTCACGTATAAATAATGGCCAGAGCATGCATGGGGTGTGTAGTTTTCCCTCCAAGCTAGCAATATAGTATCACTACCTAGACAAGCGGGAATAACTTCAAGGCCTAATACCTAGTTAGTTCCCTATCTCGCTAGCTATCCTAAGCCGTCTTTACTTTGCAATGATAATAGAGGAATCTAGTGCACATGTAATTGAGCTTCACCTATCTACCCTATGGTAGTCCTCCAGGCTTTGCTACCAGAACCAGTCACGCATATCAACTAATAAGCGAACTGTCTGGCCTATGAGATAGACTACAAGAGAAAAGATGCTTGTGGGGGCACATTTTCGAAAATCAAGTAGATAACTGTTTTAGACCAAGAGTGGCCCTCGCAGTCGCAAAATCTCGGGAAATAGACTAGCATCTATACTCCGGAAAACCTATCCAAAGGTGATTCAGTCTCTTATACTCCCTCTAATCTCTACGCTCTAGTAGTAATGTGTGGTTAATCAGCTTATTTCCCAAGTTTATTTTTTCCCGCGAGGTGGTGGTAGTTCTCAAGGCTTTGCTACAATGGTTACCGCGACCAGCCACGCATAGCAATTAACAAGAGGACTGTCCGGTTTATGAGATAAGCGATCGCAAGAGAAGAGATGCGGATCCACGCACACACATTTGCGTGTGCGGGCGCACTTTCGAAAATCTCGGGAACTAAGCGAACAACCGTACTTCACAAAGCTTATCCACGGGTAATTCAATCCCTTATACTACCTCTAATCTCTAAGCTTTAGTAGTGACGTAAATTTTTACAGCTTGTTTCCTGAATTTATCTTTCCGCGAGGGAGTGTTGGTTGGTTGGTATTAACTTGCGTCCTAAGAGTTAGCAAGGGACTTCTTCGTCTTGCTCTTGACTGAAGTTTCTTTGACTGTAGCATCGTCATCGGGGTGCATCTCGACCGTCTGAACCCGAGCTTTCCGCTGTTTGACCGGCACGATAGCATCAACTGATGTAACCTGCGTGGGCGTAAGCTAAGGAGGTAGAACTGGCTCAACATGTGCGAAGTCGCTCGTAGTGACTTTCTCACCACACTCCATAGCAGCGAATCTAGCAGCATCCGCCGGATTGATCTCCACCAGTGCATCCCCACGATCAAGAGCTGCCTGTCCTGCAGCAGCACGAGCGCTCTCCTCATCTTTCTGCTTCGTTGACTTCTTATTGCGCTTCAACTGTAGTTCCGTCCCTTGAACAATTAAAGCCGCCTCCCGCTTAAGCCCTACCATCGTTCTTGGGATGGGGGATTGGTCAAGTTTGGAGAAGAAGTGACGAGAGCGACGGCTTTTGAAAATGAGACGGAACAGCGAGAGAAATGTTAGATACTAAGAGGAAACAGAATTATTCTTGAGATGCCGACATTGCTAAGGGCTGCTCTTTTCTTCCACCCATCGCCCCCACGTCTCGTGGCTTCCTCCCAAACCGAGAGGGGAAGAACAACATACTCACCCATCATCGGCTTCTGACTTATGATTGAGCAGTCAAGGATCCGAACTAACTGCAAGAGACAAATTTACTTATGTTGCTTTATGCAGGAATATCAACCATAAAACGATTGGGGTTCCACACACCATCTTACCTCAGAACTCTCCACAATTTGGCAGCAACGCTTTAGCATTAGCCGCTGTCAAACCCCCGGAACCTCTTTCCACATCTTAATCCAATTGGTAATGTCTGGGCTGAAAACACCCGAAAGTATGCGACGAGAAGCCAAACCTCCGGACTATGACCCTACACGCGCGGAAGTCGACAGCTATCATTATGTGGATGAACTCCCATCGGCCGCCCCAGTGCCCCGGGATAGGATTGTGCCCTCAAGCTCGAACGGCAGTGTTTGCTGCCTGTAGATTTTAGGCGAGGGCCATTTGTAGACACTCAGAAAGGTCTACTACCTGGTGTCTATCAACCAAACTCCCGTGATGTATCATCGTGTGTCAAACGTCTAGATGAGCTTTACCAAGTTTGAACCAGCAACAATCTCACCATAATTCTTCTACTTATTAACATCGCTCTCTCATCACCTCAATATTAATAAATTTGCTAAGGACATATCGCTCAATGACGATAGTTTGAAGACTATGCAAACCCCCTCGATCCTCTGCTGTGTTGATCTTTCTTTTTTTCTTCACACGACATTGCTTTTCCAAAGACCTCTGTAAAAGATGTCGTCAAAAATCTTTGATTGTGTGCTGCTTCTCGGTCCAAAAGAAAAGAATCTATTACTGGGAATGGGCTGTGTGGGGAGGTCGCTGGGGTTGGAAGGGGGATAAAGAAAGACTTCGGTTGGTTCGCGGGAAAAGAAGGGTGGTATGGATAGACTTTTTCATCACCCCAAACCTCAAAAACTCTTCCGTTCTTAGAAGATGTTCTCCTGAGCAGTGATTCACAGACCTCTCGCGGAAAGATAAATTCAGGAAATGAACCAATGTACCTCGCGTCACCACTAGAGCTTAGAAATTAGGGGGAGTATAAGACACTGAATGACCTTTAGATGAGTTTTGCGGAGTATGGTTGTTGGCTTATTTCTCGACATTTTTCGTTTTGTTACCACGAGGGAAAGCACAAGCAACACATATTTTCCAATCTTGCCCGTTCACTTCTGATATCTCGACATTAAAACCCTTGATGAACTATCCCGATGTTGGTCTCCGGTACACCAGATCGAATACAACCCAACAGCAGTAGCATTCCCGGAACTATAAGTGTCCTTGTCAGCGTCTTCTTGACAACCTTCGCTCTTTCCGCACGCCACCAGATCCCAAACCGCTGATAAATATGTTTCCCTGCCTCCAAACTTCACTTTCCTCAATTATTTCTAAAACCACGAAGCTTCGCGGCATATGACCTCCTAGGTCCGCGGCTTCGATCCTACACATGACTGGCGGTGAACAAAAGGCGCCGTGGAAACATGCATATGGTGGGTGTCTGCGTTGAGGAAGATAAATAAGCCACGGTCCGACTATAACGAAGTTTTTATAATAAAGCTTGGATTACCACCGCTACATGTGTTTTTCAGAATCACATGTGTTTTAATATATGAACCTTCGGTCGAAAATAACATTGACACAGTGAAATGCTGAGCCAGCCGTTCTTGCTTGATACTCAAAACGAGGCAATTGGTTGCGATGGCGTTCTTCTCCTTCCTCCCGCCGCCCCCTCTCCACTCAAAAACGAAAACAATCCAAACTATTCCATATCCGGGCCATGTGCCAGATGCCCGATTCATGACTCATTTATGTATTTATCCGGACAGCATTTTCTACTACCAGGATCTATATCTTCATGTCAATTTCTCAACGAAAAAAGGAAACCGAAAAAGCTGAAGAAACCCAGGCATGTTCTGACCCTCCGTTCCTCCAAAACAAATATGTCAGACGCTCCCGAACCTTAACATCACATCCACCTTGCCGCTTTTCCTCTCCTCGCCTCCCAGTATTGTACATTCCACACACGCAGTAAAAGCTACAGAGAATCTCCTTGAAGTTTCAGGTCCTAAAAGTGCTTGGTAACAGCAAATGTGGCCCCTTCCCTTTGGTCGAAAATAAAATCTAATGCCAGCTAAACCCATGGCGGGAGCAGAATTCGGCGAAGGCTGGTTCATGGTTGTCGAAAGCTAGACTAGGATTCCGATGTTCTAAAAGCAGGGGATGAGACGACGGATGCGTTCCCCTGCTGGGATGTAAATGATAACACGCTCTACTGAGGATCTCTTGGTTTGCAAAGTAAAAGTGATAATTTTCAACTTATCCAGCGCTTACACCACAAACGTCCTTATCGACATCAGTCAAGTGTTTAAAACACCAAAACAGGTCTCGAGGAGATATATGCGTTCTCCTCGTTCTCTCGTCACAGATATTTCGAACCCCGATATTCTAAAGATATTCTAAAAGCCTATGCATGAGGCATGCTCCTTCGTCCCCTCCTCTTGAAGACTACAGGGCACCCTTATCCTGCATCTATTGTCTCACATATACCTATCTCAAGACCTCCCGCCCTCACTAAGAAACATCCCCTCTCCTAAAAAAAATGTATAACCCACGGGAAATTCCACACCTCTCCTCCACACGTAAGCGTCCCAAAAGGAGAAGAAAGAAACGAAAAACCCGCGCTCCCCTCCAAACCGCAGTAATTTCGGCCCTAAAATTGGGAAAGCCCCCAAAATTGTGCCTCTCTGTTGCTTTACTCGCCTCTCTGAAAACACTATTACACCTGTCACATGGTACTTCGCCGACCCCACTCGCCACCATCTCGCACAAGAAAAATAAGACAAGGAAAAAAAAAAAACCCTAAAAAAAATTGAAAGGAAGCATGGTTCCCAACGTACCCTACAATCCCCAATAACCCCCCACAGATCCTTCAACTTCAAGAAACATAGATATGATCAAAAGTATAAGACCGCCCGAAAAATGTCTCGCGCCCGCTCGCGCCATACCTATACTCTCCAAAACACAACCCCCTTACCCTACTTCCCCAACTTCCCCAACCCATTCGCGAAAGATTTCAGGTTTACGTGCCCCAGCCCCCTAGAAAACAGCGTATAAATTTGCGTTAAAACCCACACACGCATATACACATTGAACGCTTGTATCCCGCGCACTACTTACCTACCACGCACTTTTGATAAAAACAAGACACACGCGCGCCCCAGGCCTCGACGAAGATCCAGCTCCTCAATCTACACTTCTCACCTCGATCCCCAGTCTCCCTTTAAAAGTAGATTTAGAACTATAATCCCACGGACCGAGTAATGTACGCATTGTTGCCATGCCTTTGTTTACAGATACACCCCCTCACACCTTAAGCCCCGGCGGACAACCCTACTTCCACGGTGAAGTACCTCAGGGAACAGCACTAAACAACACCCCGCTGAGCCATGCCAACTTCAGACTTCAGCGAGTTGCCAGAGTTCATCATCAATCATCACCATCACCACCACCACCACCATCATCATCCATTAACGCACACCAGCCCCATCGTGAGCAAGTCCACGCAAACCCCGTTTCGCATAGTGAGTAGTGACTCAGTCAGTAAAGAGAGTGTAAGCCATTAAACCCTATCAACCCTATCAAACCGACTAGATATACAAAACCCCATCCCCGTACTGATCCCATCCCTTGCCATCCCATGCACATACCAAGGCGTCAAGACTTCGCCATGACTTTCTTTGCACGACTTCCATACGCCACACCACATATCCATATCCATGACCCGAGCCCATCATCCCATTTCAGGAGCTTACTCTCGTACTCTAAACAATACACTCGCTAACAATACCCAATTGCACCCACGCAAAGTCCGTCCTATACCGTCATCTACCCCCAGTCATATCATATCCACCCAAACCATATCCTGCTGCTGCGGGGTGAACTATCCCTGCGGCGACGGCCCCGCACTGAACCGCCACGTCTCCCCCGAATGAATCGACGGCAACGTTGCTTTCACAGCAGGTGCGGCGTTCCCTTTCCCATCATCGCTGATCGGGCTATACGCCGGCCTCTTCGGACTCGCCGCATCACTAAGCGGGCTTGGAATCGGTCGTTGTGCTTCCGACGGCGGCAGTAGTGGCGGCGTATGACTGAGGGACGGAGCAGGTGCCAGCACCGGTGGGGAGGCTTTGTACGTTCCATATGACGAGGCACTTGACGGACGTGGGGCGAGCGGCTGCATATTCACAGGGCTGGCGGATGCTGGCAATGAAGACCTGGGTTTGGAGATTTGCGTCAACATCTGGTCCCACTTCGAAGTTCCGCTGTTCTGCCTCTGTGCCTGGTTGATGTCCCGCTGAAAGTCATTCGCAGACTGGAACTGTGGCGCTGGCCTAGGAATCGGAAGACCAGGGGCCGATCCTGGCGAAAAGGCAAATCCTAGGCCATTCTGCTGCGGTGGCTGGCTCATCGAGGGTGGAAGCCTGGGCATTGGAACATGATTCGCGGGGGGTCTCAAAGGAGCCCACTCCGGAGCAAATGTGCCATCCGGCCTGTAGGGGGATATGTAAGTTTGGTCTCTCCGAAGGAACGCGTTCTTCAGATACGGATACTTCTGTACGTAGGCAATGTACTCAGATCGCGACGGGGAGCTATGGGCTAGAGAATCAGGAGGGGAATATGCGCTGGCGTACATTTTGGATGTCCCAGCGGGATTGCTCAACAAGCTTGAGATTGGTGCACCGTTGCGTGCGGGCGGGGCGGGCTGTAGGGGTGGTGCACGCGGACTGGGCGCCGTAGGACCTTGGCCTTGGGGATAGGGAAGGGTTGCCAATGCCCGCGGGGAGCTGGCAGACTGCCATGGATAAGGAGGCAGCGGCTGGCCCCCCAACGGCGATTGCGCATACTGATTGATATCGCTCAGGAAGGGGCCAGACGTTGCAGGCTGCGGTCTGCAGTCTTGGCCTGAATAGTTTTGCGGCGGGGCATACGGCACATATTGCTGTGAAGGTCGATGCTGATGATACCCGTGCTGCTGGGCTGGCTGTCCGTTGGGAGAGTTGGACGAACGGTAAATGCTGTACATGTTCGGCTGGTGCGCCACCGGAGAATTCGGGTTCTTCCGCGTATCCGGATTGTAGCTTGGAGATCTAAAGGTACTCATCATCGATTCCCTCGGCTTGTATGTATAAGGCCTGGTAGACTGCTGCACTGGTGTCCTGGGCGGAATAGAAACAGGTGCTGGCTTGAGCGGATAGGAAGCGGAGAATGGCCGATGCTGGAATGTCGGCATAATTGGTGCGGGAGGTCGGACAGTGTCCAAGAAGTTGCTCTTAGGGTTATGGGCTGGTTTCGCCGGGTTTTCTGTGTACTGAGGCCTTGCTTCGGTTGAAGTCTTCCCCAGGTAGTACCAAAGTTGATTTTGTTTGCTGAGATCAACCTTGGCGACCTTCCTCGTGACCTCTGGAGCAGTGTTGAACTCGGCCCACTTCTGCTCTGAGTTGGGATCATGGAATGAGTCGCCCATTTCTGGAACACCATCTGTGCGATTAGACATGTCGAGCGAGGCATCATTCTCTTTGAGATGCTCAGGCAGAGGCTTCGCGTTGGCTGAAGGCTTGGGTCGTTGCGACTCTGCTGGATCCAGCTTCAGGAGGTACTTCCACTCCACTTCGACACGATCACTGGACCTGATTAGCGTTATCAATAATCGAACAGTTCTTGACTTACCCATCTGGCAGCACATCGACCAAGAGAGCCTGCTCGCCTGGGCGGTTTTCGACCACAGTACCGCCATAGATTTGATACATTTCGCCGCCTGCATACTGGAACTGAACAACGTCCTTCAGTTTCAGGCCCTTGGCATAATTCATGATGAACTTGTCCTTCTCCAACGAGTCCACGTCCACAGTCTTGTTGTTTCGCTTCTTCGGGCGATGGAAGCGGCATCGGAAGTCGTAGCCGTCGTAGAAATATTCAGTGCCTTCTTCGTCGAACGTGGGCATGGGTCCAAGATCGATCTGAACACCGGCTGCCATGGCGCACGTAGCGTGGAAGGCTCGTGTACACTTCTTCTGTGAGCACTGAAAGACAGCTCCACGCTTCGAACGACAGTAGTTGCACTTTAGCTCCAGACGGTCCTTGCCGATATTCGCGACGTTGCAGATGGTGTCGATGCCGTTCTTCTGCGAGATGAATGTTTCGGGAGTGTAGTCGGCACAGATGCGATGGGCTTTCATACCAGTATCAGTGGGCAGAAGCTCGTCGTATTCGATATCGTTTGGACATAAGATGCAAGGCATTCCTCTGCCAGGCACCTTGATGCGAATCCTAATGCGCCGGACCTTGCGCTTAGGTGCTTCGTCCGGCTCCTTATTCGGCCTCTTCCGTTTGTTGCCCGCGGCTTTCCGACCAGGCTTGCCTTTCGGTCTGCCGGCCACACTAGGTGGAGGACTTGGAAGGTGGTCCGCAAGATCTTCGTCCTCCGAGTCGGTCTCTTCGTAGTACTCTGGGGTCGGTTCACCGCGCAACTTACGCTCGATTTCATTGACATCAACCCAGACGCTATCAGCCTCACACTCGCATTTCTTCGCAATCCTGCCATAGCTCAGCCAAGATTCGTTCGCAAAATTGACAGACTCGGCACAATTGTATCCGATATTATAGCCGGAATGATATCCGTAAGGATATGTGATGACGAATTCGCCTTCGTAGTGAACCAGCCGGTTGACCTTGATGTTGAACTGCTTTTCCAGCTGTTGTGGCGAGATGAGGTATGTCTTGTGTCGGAGGAATTGCGAGCAGTTCTTCGCATCACGGGGCCAGATATTCTTCATGGCAGCTTCAAATCGTCGAGCATCTTCCTGGGAGATGCTGTACCACTGCTTTGGGGCTCCGAAATGGATGTAGTTGATGCTGTAGAGATCGACGTCTTCGAGATGCCAGGCAAAAGTGGCTTTCCACATTCCAAGGTACAGATAGGCGGTATTGACACCAGGGACCTTTGTACCAAGCACATCCAGCAGGTTGGGGAGCTTCGCGACGTTCCAGCTCGTGGTGCTTTCGTTGAAGAGAGATCCGGGCATGTCGGCTCCATACATGGGCGATCCGTAATTGATGGTCTTCCAGTAGTTCTCTTCCAGCTCTTTACACCGTTCAGGCGTGAATTCATCGACATGACCGAGGTGATAATCGAAATTCTTAAACGCCTTCTCATCCACGTACTCTGACATTTCAGCCCGGTTGTTCATCCGACGGGAGGCAGTCGACTTTTTCTGCTCGCCCTTTGGCTGTCGGCCTCGTGCCCTCGTAGGTGTGGACTCATCCTGACCTTCGTTCTTAATCTTTCGAGTGGATGTTTTCTTCTCTTCTTCCGGCGCGGGCGACTTTGGAGTCGGGGGAACATCGACAGAATCCTCGTCATCATCATCCTTTGCATTCCGTGTTGCTCGTCGACGCGGCGGCCGGCCAGGTCCACGCTTGGGCGCGGGTGTGGAGTCGTCATTGTTTTGGGCGGCGGCCTGAGCTCGAGTGGAACGAGTGCGTGATGGGGCTTCGGCGGCAGCTCTCCGGCGCTCACCCCGCTTGGCGGGGGGTTGGTGGTGTGCTTCCTCCGTGACTGCTTTCCACTCTGGCAGATTGTACGACCGCTGTTTCTCAATGTTCGCTTGTGTGTAGATGCCATGCTGGCCGGCGAATTCTTGCGTGATGGGGTTCTTGACTTTGATCGATCGGACGGCTTCGCTGAGGTCGGGTAGAGAATCGCGCCTGTTGTTGAGGTGAGTGGTGAGCCGGTTAAGCTATAAGCTATGCAGTCGCGTTCGCACTTACCATTCCTTTGGCGGGATGACCTTGACGATCCCGGACTTCATGCCGTACTTGTCGATCTTCTCGACGAACCTCTTGAAGTTGCGAAACTGGTCCATTGTCTGCAGCGCAACACAGTCAGTATATGACCAAACTGCTGCATCACATGCTACTCCAGCTGTCCAATGCGCAGGTTCCCCACATGCAGAAGCAGCTCTTCAACGATGTACGACCTACCGGGCAAAACACAGGAATCTTTCCGCCGTCCCAGTAGTGGTCCGGCTCGATATCCTCACCATCGTCGCTGTCTATATCTGACAGTTCCGACGACATTCTCGTGTCTCTCTTGTCCATGTCTTCGCTCGTTGGGGGCGTGAGGGCGGGCTTCGTGGTAGCATCGTCAATTTTATCCGTCGTCGTCTCGACGGACGGAACAACGTCGGGAGGCGCCTCCATAGTGAGTTGCGATTATCGTCAGGCGGCGTCGTTGTCTCAGGACAGGTGCAGGGCACTGTGAGGCTGGCAGGTGTCGTTCGTTCGCAAGAGGCCCGAGGGCTGCTTCCGCCACCGGCTCCCAGACGGAAAATCCAGCACCATACGCTGTCTACACGGGGCGCATGTAGTCCGATAGCTCTAGTCGGCGTCGACAGGTCGATAGAGCTGGCTTCGAGTGGGGATGGGCGACTGGGGAATGCTCAAGGGGATCATAACGCTCTGGCGAGTGGAAGGTGCAGGTGCGCCAAGACTACCTCATCCTAATCGATAAACCCTTGCACGCTAGCGCCAACTTTTATCACCTGAGAATCACCTCACGAACGTGTTCGTGGAGACTGGTCGACTTTTATACGGGGTATTTGTGTATAAATAACCCTATGCAGTCATCTTCACAATTGTACAGTCACGTACTCTACAATCCTTTTGCTATGCACCCGGTTGCACAAACTACATGGCTGGTTCGCTTCATGCACGTCATAGGGCAATCCACTCCAGACGTCTGTTCTGGGGTACGCGGTTTATCTGATCGTGGCGGCCACTCATCTCCCCAATGCCTTCATTATTACTTCGTACTATCCTCAGCACTGCATTGGGAATATATTCAACCATTCTTCTTCACCGAACCTTGACTAGCTTCCCATCCATAGCCGTCAAAGCGACACCGAAGATTCTCCAACAGTGACACATCTTTCAACTAGTCCACGCCGGCAAGTCCCTCACAAATCACACACAGCTCCCACGCCGTTGGAAAAAGCTAGCCGCAGCAATTCTATGTTAATATTGTTTTGAAAAGCATCAACTATTAATAGTGTATAAGCTACCCCTTCGGCCGCACCAAAGCCGCATGTCTCGTCCACCCAACAGCGAGCAAGCACGAAGATGCAGAGAAGACAAGACTTTTCCTTGGTAGAAATCAGATTGCAGCTGTCAAAAAGGCTTGTGTCGCGACACGTCCCATAGACATAGAGAGCCGAGGTCGCCCACGCATACACGGCTATCTACAAATACCTGCGAACCTTACCAAAAGTCCGTTTCTAAAACACTACATGATACGTTCGAATATGCAGAAATCGCTCACCATGTTTATGAACAATTCCAATATACCATGATATAGCTTTCGTCTAGTGAATGTGCATGCGGATGCGCAGAACCACCTTCTACCACCGAACCACACCCCAACAGTCCCCCACAAAGCTTTCACCAGCCTGTCCAATCCCCCGCCCCACCCGTCAAGTCATTCTGCACCATTTACCCCAAGCATAAATCCAATCGCACTTCATGCACGCGCACACCGCCTCACTGTAACTGGCACCGTCACTAGGCCCCGCCTCCACACTCGGCTATCTCAAAAAGAGGCGCCACGGCACCCCTGAAAATTATCCGCGCTCTTAGGATCGTCACGGCTGCAGGAACAAGCAATCCGGGGGAGGACAGAAAAAACCCATTGGCCCGAGCTCCTGATCTGATTTGATCTGACAGCCCCCCTTCAAAGGCATGCCACCAGCTACCTCTTGGCGACTTTCCCGCGGGTCTGAAAGCTCGACTCTTCCCAGCCCAAATTGTGATACCTCGCCAATGCTTTCCGCAACCACATCACCAGAAAACAGACATCACACCAGACAAGACAAAGTATGATACAAGCCCATGATAGAGCACCAATGTTCAGCAAAGCCACTATACTGGTACAAATGGCCCATAACCCGAAACTGGCTCCGATGCTATGCAGTGAAGATGGAACAGGCTGTACAGACACGCCTTTTGTGATGCTTTCATGTTTCTTGTTTTTCCCCAGTTCAGTGTCCGCTCAAATGCTCAGAAGATGGCTGAATGAATCCCAGCAAAAGTCGATGACCCAAAGGAAAATGGGGAACCCCAGCTGTTATCCGCCCCATACACGCTCCAAACATTTGAAGTAGATGAAGAGGAGGGATATCGCATGTTTACTGCGACTCCCCGCCACGTGGTCCGCCGCGGAAGCCTCCACCTCGGGGGCCTCCACGGAATCCACCGTCGCCTCGACCACGGCCGCGTCCACCACGACCACCGCCCCGCGGACCTCCACGTCCCCGGTATCCTCCTCGTCCCTCACCTTGATGTTGGCCTCGACCGCGGCCTCCCCGGGTGTTCTGGACTTCCTGGAAACCGTCATTGCCATTCGCGGGAGCTGCTTGGGGGTCTACGGGTTCGTCGGCCCAGCTAGTAGTTGCATTGACAGGCGCGGCGGCGGCCGGAGTCTCAGTCTCGGCGAGATCGCGGGGGACGATCTCGTAAGATTCGGCGAGAGGATCGTCCGAGCTTGACTGCGGCTTCTCCCAGTCCCCGCCGGCTGCATTGGCCGCACCCGCGTCTATGCTTGACGCTGCGGGGGCGCTTGTCTCCTCTGCTGCCTCTGCGCCTCCTTTCACCGACGTAGAAGTATCGAGCTCGGTGAGGCCGGCGTTCGCGATCGTAGGGTCAGTCGTAATGGTCTCCGGGTCGGTGGGTTGCGACTCGGCCACGTTCTCTGCCCAAGCCTCCTCGGCAGCGAACGGAGCCTCCTCGAGTGCAGCTTGCTTGATTTGCGCGTCTAGAAAGAAGTTAGTTGGAAACAATAATACCTGTACGGGATTGTTACTCACAGGTAACATCGAGCAGCACACCCTCAGTGGAAGGAACGCTGTCCGAAGTGCCGTCGATGAGCTTCTCAGTCGCTGCAACCGCACTAGCATCACCACCGTACACTAGTAGCAACGCACCCTCAAAAGCCTTGGTGAGGTCCGAGTCATCCTCCTCTAGCTGGCGTCGAGCAGCGGCTGCCCTCAGGAAGCGTGACAGTGTGAGGAATTTCTCCCGGAAAGCCTTCTTCTGCTCCAGCGCAGCCTCGGTCTTGATGGTCTCCCTCAGCTTCTCGAGCTCCTCCGAGTGCCCCTTCTGCAGGATCTCCTTCTCCTGTGCAATCTTGCTCTGGTATTCCTGCTCGAACCTCTTGTAGTGGCCAAGCTGCTCCTCGAACTGAGCAAGCTGAGCTTGGAGTGTGGGCCTCTTGAGGAGTTGGGCTTTCTGGTCGGCGTTGATCTTGCGCGAGGAAACGAGGTCGTCGATCGAGACACCAGGATTGGCTGTGACTGTGTCGACAGCTTTTGACATGCCATTCTGCACAGTTAGAACCAGTCGAGGCGAGGCTGAAATTTCAAGGTCGACTTACTAGCTTCTTGGTGACATTTCGAATGTTCCTATGAGCAACGTCAGTATACAGTATGCTGGTGGGAGATGTGGGGCTGGGGTCTACCAGCTACTTACTTCTGGAGCTCCCGAATGTACGAGTTCTCGTCGACACCATTGGCTTTTCCTGCTGGATCCGAGCTATTTGCGCCGAGTTCAGAGGTGGCCTTCTCAGTAGGAGCCGGGACCGCAGTAGCCGCAGCGTCTGCCTTGGCCTTCTTCTTGCGGGCACTCTTGGACTCGCCAGGTGCTGTCGCAGGCGGGTTCGCAACAGCGGTGGCGGACATTTTGGGGAGAAATCTGCGTGTTGGGATAAGCGTTGTGAAAACGAGGTACACGTAGTGCGGGAATAAAGGCAGTAGATTGGATGTGAGATGGTGAGTGGTGTTGTGCTTTGACTGGAGTTTTCGTCCTTGCGCTGCTCAATGCTCGACGGTTGCCTTGGCACGCTACTGCACGGCGCTTTGGCCGATCGTGGAATCTACTAGCATTTTTCTGGATCTCCCTCGTGTTCCTTCACGTCGACTTCTTCTTGGCGTATTTTTGTCGCATGGAGTGAGTGAACAGATTTGATAGAGCTCGCTTAAAGCTTGACCGCACCTCCGATCCCAGACATCCAAGGTAGTAGGTAAGAAAGCTCGAAAAGCGCAACTATGTGTTTCCAAGAAATTGAATGCTCCCTTTGGTGCTTGTCCTAGGTTCGAGCACATATTTCCGTCCAACGAGCAAGAGAGAAGGATTGGTTCCTCCAAAATTCTTCTAAACCAGCCACTTTC
Organism: Byssothecium circinans; assembly: GCA_010015675.1. Classification (NCBI taxonomy): domain Eukaryota; kingdom Fungi; phylum Ascomycota; class Dothideomycetes; order Pleosporales; family Massarinaceae; genus Byssothecium; species Byssothecium circinans. The sequence goes on along the minus strand of ML976981.1, from coordinate 362,428 downwards.
TTGAATTCGAAGTACGAAGATACTCCTACCATGAACGGATTGAAAATGTGAGGAGACTCATTGACCTCGAATTTCTGTACCGGTATTGAGCAAGAGTGATGGGAAGACTTCAGCTATGCCTCAAAAGTTTGGATACACTTTCTAAAAATGGGAAACCGAAAGCGTCCCGAAACATCTGCTCTAAAAAACCGGACGATGCAAAGGATAGCGTGGGTTACAGGCAGAGTACGACTAGTCGAAGGAAGCAATCTGAACCCCGCATGAAGACGGAGGTCGTCCGTTGTATTCCGTTGTACCTTGAGCAGTCGCGGACCAGGCGGCTAGATTTTGGGGCATTTCTGCCGTCAATGGAGTATGCCCTTGAGCCTAGCAAAGGGTCATAGACATTAGACTAGTTGGCCGATTCCCATCAAGGAGACAATGCGGCCGGAGAGGTGTCCACCTGGAAGCCAGAGATATGTAAGTGCAGCTTTCTGACCCCCGTGGATGCACTGAGATAACTAGGAGTTTACGAAGATGGACTCTGGCATATTGATAATCGTTTCGCGAGGGGATCTGAAAAGAGCAACGTTGTAGAGTCATGTCTTCCATCTGCAGTCAGCGATATAGCTAGTAGTGCATGCATAACCTCGACTGAACTCCCGGGAACAGACTGCCATCGTAGGTCACGTCACAGAGAACCTAAATGCTAGGTAGATGACAACAATATACGCATCTGAGACAGAGGGTTGCAACATCAGTCACATGGTGACATTGAAGCCCTTGGAACAGCACCGCTCAATGCTCTAGAAGGCAGTGTGCAGGCAGCGTGTTGGCATGTGATCAGGTATAGTATCTTTCAATGCAGGGCAGAGGAGGCTGGCGATGGAAGACGGAGACAAAACAAAGAAAGCAAGGTTTCCACGCCTCTTCCATTTGCATGAAACAGACGGGAGTCGAAGATATATATCCAGCACATATGTGATGCTACTGGTGGACGTGCCCGAGCACTTCCCCAGGTTCTGCAACACTGAATTGCATTGAATGAGCACACGCATTGCTGTCCGACAGTAGGAAAGGAAGGTAGTGTGGGGACGGTCACATGCACATTCCGACCGGGTGCAGGACAACCTAGGTAAGCGTAGCCACACGTCAAGCTAGAAGGGCGATATCACGCGCTCTTGCGATTCACCGATGGCCCGTGGCCCGTTCATGTGGAGGGCGAAGGCGAAGTGGTGGGCTGTTTGCTGTGCTCGTAGTCGTCATCTGAGGCGCGAGTTTGGCGGTATGGAGGCTGCAAGATCGGGCAGAGTTGATGATGCTGCGGCTGGTGGCATCGGAATAAAGGAGACAGTGGCTTCTCGGGCTTGCATATGCCCACGAACTTAAGAGTCCTGCTCGATCGTGGTATCGTTTGCTCGTGGAGGCGACCGAGTCGAACAGGTGGACTGGGTGATGGTTGATGGATGGCATGTGTGCCTCGCGCGCTGTGATTGGCCCAGCAGCGAAACAGCTAGCGCCGTTCAAGCGCGAGATTTAAAAGCCGGCTGGCGCCCGCTCACGGGTTCCGCGTGACCTTGCGATCACCTTACCTCAACCGACGACGATATCGATACTGATTGCCTGCAGTGTCTGGCTTGCTCAGGTATTGAAAAGGCACACAAAGGTAAGCCAGCCTTGCTCGATCCTCTCCTCTTCTTCCTTACTGATTCGTTTTTCAGCTCTTGTCCTGATCTCTCAAGCTTCTCCGCTCGCCAACGCCAGTCTGCCTCGACTTGCTTACCTCAACTCGGGCATCAGGTGACATTGCAACCATCAACAACATTGAACCCACAGGTAAGCAAATCTCTATCCAACCTTCGAACTTTCTCGAGCAACACCCATATTTCGGATGAAAGTGCCGATCCCACCACCATGTCTCCCACCATTGCGCCTGCCATTCAGCGACCGTGGGTGTCTCCGCTGTCCTGCATGTCCGCCCGCATCGTCTTGGGCGCGCGCATCTGGAAAGAAACGCAGCACGACGCCGTTGTGCCCTCTCCTCCGCGCAGGATCTCGCGACATACCGCACGGCTTCATCGCGTCGATCGTTGACAGCTCGGTCCCACGACCGCAGGCAATCGACGTAACCAATCGACCGCGCACTGAATCCTCGTGACACTTCACACACGTCCGTCTCCCGCTGTACTAACGTTTGTCTCTGACAGGGTCGTGTATGCGCTTGATCGGTGCATGATTGCTACAGCGACTCCGCGCTCAAGTCGTGTGTGAGCCATCGGTCGACGCGCCACCGTTCGCTGTCTTCCAGCTTGCGACTTCCACTTCTGCGAGCGCGCAACTTGCCCCACCGTCCGAAGCCCCTCGTCCTCGTCACAGAACGTGACTATACCCCTTCATCTACGGCTGTGTTGCGGCTACCGACACAGCGACCCCTCTCCCCATCTCCACGCTCGTCACGCGTCGTGCTCGAGGCACTGGAGAACTTGCCGAACAAGACCATCTTTGCCACAACAGCGTACAGTCTGCCTTCTGACGGTCCACTGTTGCTCTTTCCTCGCACAACATAGATACTGTTGGAGCATGGCGGATACAGCTGGCTACCCTACCAATACATCCAAGTCTGTTTTGGGAGCTCACGAATCCATGCACACCAACAAGCGAAAACGCAATTCACGCGACCAAGGCCCGACTCGACCGGCTCCCTCTGCGAATACCGGTAACGATTTGAGTGACCAAGCCACCGCCTCATTTCTTGTCGCCCATAACTCTGCGGCCAACGACAACGACATGCAGCAACAATTCGACGTGCACCAGAACGGCGGCGCCAGTACCGCGAGTGTCGGGGATACTGCTGCCGCTGCTCTTGCTTACCACCAGATGACAGTCCCTCAACCTACAGAACTGTCTTTCCAACCACAAGGGAGTGGAGGCGATGGATCATCGTTTAATATGGGTGACCACCACCAGCAGCAGGCGGCCATGCAGGACTTTAGTCTTGAGGCTCTCAAAGCTGCTACATCGACGTCTCGAGGAGGCCAGGCGACGGGGAACGATTCACCCCCAACGACCTCTACCCACAAGCCTCAAGTGGGCACTGATGAATGGCACAAGGTCCGAAGGGACAACCACAAGGAAGGCAAGTGTTCTGATCTCCCTCGTGAAGTGGCATAGCTAACTAGTACACAGTGGAACGACGCCGCCGCGAGACCATCAACGAGGGAATTAACGAGCTTGCGAAGATTGTCCCCGGTTGCGAGAAGAACAAGGGCTCAATCTTGCAGCGCGCTGTTCAATTCATCACACAACTGAAAGAGAACGAGCAGCAGAACATCGAGAAGTGGACATTGGAGAAGCTTTTGACCGAGCAAGCCATCACCGAGCTCAGCGCCAGCTGCGATAAGTTCAAGGGCGACTGCCAACGTGCCTGGGACGAATGTGCCATCTACAAGCGTGCCTGCGAGAATGCTGGCATCGTGCCTGATGAAGTCAAGGAGCGCGAGAACAACTCGGACCAAAACGGCTCCAGCTGAGGCAGAGCACGTAGATGGACACACTGTTTCGATTCTTCTGGTGGTCCTTCGATGGCGATTTCCTCACTACGCCTCCCGAGGCAGTATCTTCAATAGAGGCGGGGGTTTGCTTGTTGTGGCGTAGTGATTGTTACGCGTACATGCTCAAGGTGTGTCTCATGGCGGCGGTACGCTTCTACTTTACAGTTCGGGCCAAAACTTAGGCACCTGTTTCCGTACTATTTCTTACGCAATGGTCCGACCTGGACAAGCCGAAAGACCACTTTACGGTTCTTGCGGAGTATGATGGCCACTCCTTTTCGTCTTCTTAGTTTTTTCCCTTAAAGGCATTCGTTCAGGTCCACTAGCATTCTCTCAACGGTATGGACTGTGTGTTTCCATCTCTTAGTTAAACGACGGATCCGCTTCGGTTTGGGCGGATGGGTTCATGTAGTGAGAATACGGGTGGAGTTTTTTTATTTCACTTCTTCGTGCACATACTTCGGAGATAGATGATCAGCTTGATGAATTACAACCATTATGAACATGACACTATGTCTTCTAATACTAGTATGCTCGTGTTACTTCAATCGCAGTGCCCCTCAACCCACAACACTCATGTGCACGGACCATTCTCTCGTGCTTGGCATGTGCAGGCAGCGACGACCTCCGAGACCAACCCCATGTGATTCTACCACGTTTTCCTACCAAGTCGGCAGTTGACACCAACTGGCTGCACACTGCGCTGAAAACCACGGATCAGCCTTGAGCCTCTGTTGGAGATGGTAACCACCTATATATATCCATAATTCGCACGCACTCACCTGTGTTTACGCTCGCGGACCAAAGACAACTCAAGATGAACAACAGCCACCCATCCGAGGCGCCTCTGGTCCCGCCTGTGGTAGACGAGGCGGAATTCTCGGAACTTCCTGGGACTCAAACGCCGGTCATCGAGGCAGAGCCCGCCGAAGAAGAGCTCGGTTTCCCGCTGGACAGCGCCGAACAACAGCGCATCCTGCTTGACGAGAGCACACATTCGCCGTCTTCTACTGATGGAGCTGGCTCAGCTCCACTGCTACGTCCTGGCCTACAGCGTACCACAAGCGTCCCCCCTGCGCCGCTGCATCTCCCTCCTCCCGCACCCCCAGCCCCGCCTCCAGGCCAACCGACCGACCCGCTCTCCCTCCAGCAGATCCTAGTTAGAGACCTGCCCCGAGTCGAACCGACGCCGTACGCCTTTACATACCAAGATGCGTCTTCTTTCGAGGCAGAGCTTGAGGAATGGTTCTCGTACAGCGTGGAAGAGCAGGCCATGTTGCTAAAGGCACAGGCATCGTTCGCGCATGAATGGGGCATATTTAATGGCGCGAGCAATGCTACATACGAGCACGGAGATCTAGACTGGACAGAAGCGACTCGGCAGCGGCAGAGCGAATTTGTACAGCATCTCTTATCCGTGATCAAGCGACTAGATCCCGTCCCGAGGCTGAAAAAACTAGAGGCCTTGGTCTACATCATTCTAGGGTGTTGGTATGAGACTGCTGGGCTTCCTCTGAAGACCCCTGACGCGACAACGGCGGCACGACAGGCTTCGGACAATGCAGACGGGCATCCCGCGGGCGCCTACGACAGATCGGCCCAGCAGGTGCTAACAATTAAGAGTAACGTCCAACTCTTCATAGAGCTAGACGGTCTTCAGACCCTAGTGAATGCGCTGCGCTCTTCGTGCCTGCGCGCTTGTGGAGTTGACGTTGACCATACCGCCCCACGTGATGGAAGGGAAGCAGAGCGTCGCGAAGTGTGGTGTGCCATGACCTCCGTATCTGTCATTCTCGAGGTTGCTCGCGTGAACGAGAGGGATAATGACGACTTGAGCATCAGGAGCGCCATTTTGGGACTGCAGGAGCCCTGTCTGCTTATGCAACTCCTGGAGGTCATTGCGAAGCTTCGCTGGGACGATAGTATCACGTTGCCGCTCCACAAAATTTGTCTACTTGTCTGGAAGACGATGCTGGTCACATTCGGCGGCATGGCCCAAGTGGAAAAGGCAAAGGACTCGTTCAAAGATCATGACCTTGAGTCTGCCGATGCAAGAGGCCAGCCCATCATCACGGCATCGCCGCTGGACTACCATCTGTTCCGGCAAGAAATCCTGTCAAAATATCCTGCATACAACCCACCGCCTCCAATATTTCCTCTTGAACCCGAAAACAACTCAATCCTTCCCCCCCTCAAGAACCACCCAAACAAAGCTACCGGTAATCACGTCTTTGGTTCCGGGCTAGGGGAGGGAACTAGTAGCAGTACCTCAATCTTCAACCAGCCTGTCCACATCGCAACGCCGGCACCCTCGCCCCCACCATCCCCCGCAGGACCAGGTGGCAAAGGTGGGAAGAAACAAAACTATCAGACGAACCAGATGTTTCCCTTTCTCTACCCTCCCTTGGACGAATCGAGTAATAAGCTTGGAGGCAAAGGGTCCACAGACCTGCAAGATCTGCTCGTGGGGCGGAAATGGGAAGGACCCGATATCCCCACCTCAATCTTGGAAGCGGCCGACCTCTTTGCCAAGCGCATGAGGGCTACCCGTGCTATGAAGCAGCTATGGGAAGAACGCGTGCAATTCATGAAGTACGAGAGAGGTTGGTCAGGCGCGGACGAGCACCCTGATGTGGCTGAACTCTCGCTCGAACCGAAGGAAGGCAGTTCTCAGAAGGAAACGCCGCCATCGGGGAGTGTCGAAGAAAGGTTGGAGCTGGTCGAAAAGTTCTACGTAAGTCGGCAGCTTTTTTGCCACGGCAGTGCTAACGCAGGGCTCAGCATAAAGCGCTCCCCATATTGCAATCCGTCATCATCGTCCTTATCAAGGCGATTTTATCGCATGTCACTGCTCTCGTCACTCAGGCCAACGGTCCGAATGGACTTCAGAGTGGTTTCCAGTTTCAAGATCAGAATGGAAACAGCGGGCAAACGAATGGAGTGAACGACCACAATGTGAAGGCTACCAATGAGGAGCTCGATACGATGCGCATGCAAGAGATACTTGACAAAGCAGTGTCCGGCATTCTGATTCTGATCCTGAAATGGTTCAAGGTTTCTCGTCAGTGGCCTACCTCGCTCGCAGTTGACACAAGCTGACAGTCTGATAGACATCTTGAAGTACGAGTACATCACGCAACTCCTCGTCGACTCTAGCTATGTCCCACTCATTTTGAAGCTCTTGCAGCTACAGGAGATTGAGAAAGTGGTCAACTTCAAGTGCGAGCAGGAGGAACTAAAGTGAGTAATCTGCTGTTCATGTTGGGAGCAACTTACTAACCTGAACAGCTTTTTCTACTTTTGTCGCAGCCACTCCAAGATCGGCATAGAGCAGGAGAAGCCTGAAGAGCAACCCGAGTTCGACTCAGATTCAGATGATGCTGCACCACCTCCAATCCAAATGTCGAGAGACGATAACACCAATCCAGAAGCCGAAATCGACCAACCCTCGCTCCCTACAACGTCCGGACCACCGGAGGTCGACGAACTGGGCTTCCCAACAAACGAACTCCCCACGGAGCCCATCACAAACTTCTCGTGGCGCGCATTCTACACCTCCATTAACTACATGCGCATCATGCAAAAAATGTGCAAAAACAAAGCACACCGTAACCTCATGCTCGTTTCCTACAAATCGTCACAATTCCTACGCAAAAACCTCAAGGTGCCGCAACCCGAGCTGCGCCTCTACACCCTTAAGCTGTTCAAAAACCAAGTGCCCTACTGTGGGCGTAAATGGCGACAGTCCAATATGCGCGTCATAACAGCTGTGTACCTACATTGCAGACCAGAGCTCCGAGACGACTGGCTAGCAGGCAGCGACGTTGATGCCGAGGTCGATGAGAGCGTGCCGCTTGAACAAGCTCTCCGCGCGTTAACGCATTGGCATAATTTAAAACGGTATCCCGAGGGCATGGGAGCTACACTTGGCGTGCTGGAGGAAGAACAGGACTTCTTCAGGCGTGAGTTGGAGAAGATGGATTGGGGGGATGAGCTGGACCCCGATCTCGAACCCGTATCGGCGGATTGGTGACGCACTTTTGGCCCTTTTAAATGATGGCGGTGACCGCACGCTTTCTTGACGTGAGTTATTGACGTGTATGCTCCAGGTGAATCGAGCGTTTCGTCACCACGATCGGACCTCTCTACTCCCCGAAGCGATCTTCTTCCACGTCCATGTTTGTCAAGTCCCGCATCGTCAATCTCAGAATCGTTCAAAGCGTTCAAAGGACACGATTCTCGGATGCATATCATTTTGACAGAGTTGTTCAACGCGTCCAATATGTTTGATTTGAATGAGGCGGCAATTTTCGGTGCCTGCCCGTCTCGGTTGAGGGCGACTCTCAGGGCGCAACAGAGAGAGCTGCAGAGGGAGCTGCGGAAGGGGGTGGACCCATTACAGGATGGGATGGATTGCTGAGCTACGAGTGGATAATACCCTATGAACGATGAATGCATCTGACTTGTTGAAGTTGCTGAGAAGATTTCTGTGAACCTGAAAGTGAAGAATCAAAATGAATCAGTCCGCACGACATTGCAAACGAACAAGGGCTCTACACTGCGTGTCAAATGCCGCGGCAATTGAAGCCTTCTTTAGTTTCAGTTTACGGGGTAATGCCAAGCGTCAAAAAGAGAAAGACGGGCCGCAGTGCCTCTTCGGTATCTTTTTGACCGAGAATTAGGCCATCCCACATGTTTTCCCCCCGCAAATGCCGCGTGCTAGGCGCTTAAATCCATTGGGGTTGGAGCTGTCAATACAAACCCACCGTTTTTTCTGCATCTCTCTCGCCGATGATTGATCCTTCAATCCCCACATCTACTGCCTTGTCTTTCTTTCCTTGACTGTATATGTTCGATTGAGCTTTGGGTTGTTGGCCTGTGGCTTACCCAGACACCAATTGTGAAGATTGAGACTTCTTAGACAAAAAAGAAAAAGAAAAAGATGGCGAAGGTTTTCGATTATGCCGAAGGTTCGTTCTCTCCCGTCCCACGATAGATTGGGCGCAGCGAGTGCAACGAAAAGAGTTATAACACCCTCCAGTCGCAAAACATAACACGGCAGAAAGCTGCTGGGTCATCCTCTACGGACAAGTCTACGACGTAACCTCGTTCCTGACCTCGCACCCGGGCGGCGCAAAAGTCATCCTCCAACTCGCCGGCAGCGACGCGACCTCGGAGTACGACCCCATCCACCCCCCAGGCATCCTCGAAGAAACCCTCACGCCCTCCCAAAAGCTCGGCGCCATAAACCTCGCCACACTCCCGAGCACGGAAAAGACGCCTGTAGAAACCGGCGAAGCCAAAGATGAAGGGCCGGTCGATCTCGAAACCGTATTGAACCTCGACGAGATAGAACAAATCGCCACCAAACAGATCAGCAAGAAAGCATGGGCATACTACTACTCTGCCAGCGACGACCTGGCGAGTAAAAAGTACAACAACGAAGTCTACCGCAAGATCCTCTTACGGCCCCGGGTCTTTGTAGATTGCACAAGATGCGACACCTCGACGACTTTCCTCGGCCACGGCGTCAAGATCCCAATCTACGTCTCCCCCGCCGCCATGGCGCGCCTCGCGCATCCCGACGGCGAACACGGCATCGCGCAAGCGTGTGCGAAGTACGGCGCCATGCAACTCATATCGCAAAACGCGTCCATGACACCCGAGCAGATCGTCGCGGATGCCGCGCCCGGACAGGTGTTTGGCTGGCAGTTGTATGTGCAGCAGGAGCGCGGTAAGAGCGAGGCGATGCTGGAACGGCTGAAGAAGCTAGCCGCGGTCAAGTTTATTGTCCTCACGCTTGATGCGCCGGTGCCCGGGAAGAGGGAGGACGATGAGCGGAATAAGAATATCGGGGCGAATTTACCGGTTAGGGCGGCGGTGCAGGAGGATTCTTCTTCGGTTAGTAAGACGTCGAGCGAGGCGACTACGCCGTCGTCATCGGCGTCGGCTTCGTCTCTAGCGCCGCCGAAGAATATGGGTGTCGGGCAGAGTTTGTTTTGGGGGACTGCGGCGGATCTTACGTGGCAGACTACACTGCCCTGGTTGAAGCAACATACGGATCTTCCCATCGTCCTCAAGGGGGTTCAGACGCATGAAGATGCGTATCTTGCCTCTCTACACGCGCCGCACATCAAGGCGATTATTCTAAGTAACCATGGTGGAAGGGCGTTGGATACTGCGCCGCCTGCGGTACACACCTTGTTGGAGATCCGCAAGTACTGCCCCGAGGTATTCGACAAGGTGGAAGTATGGGTCGACGGGGGGATTAAAAGGGGGACGGATGTCGTTAAGGCGCTTGCGCTGGGGGCGAGGGGTGTGGGTGTGGGGAGGGCGGCGTTGTTTGGGCTGGGGGCTGGTGGGAGGGAGGGCGTGGAGAGGGTGTTGGAGATATTGAAGGCGGAGACGGAGACTTGTATGCGGCTGCTTGGGGTGGAGAGGGTGGATCAGTTGGGGTTGCAGCATGTAAGTTATTATCCCGTACCCTACCCCTTGCCTTTCAGCTTCCCGTTGAGCTAATGTTTGATGGTAGATCAACACGAGGGCGGTGGAAAGGGATATTTACGACGGGCCTGCGTCACTGGAGAGACCGAGCCTTAGGGCCAGGATCCTGGCGAAGTTGTAGTTATACCTAGGTACATATTTATATATTTGTTGGGCAGTGTTGGCGCCGTCTTACTGCCGAATCATTGCCGGAATCAAATCATTCTCTGGGATATGACTTTCAGCCGCATGTTCTGAAACTCGCGTGTTGTTTGATGTAATGACGTTACACTACTGCAGCACCGTGCAGGTTCGTTTGCATGATGTTTGTATCACTGCAGCTGCACGTTTGACTGGTTGTACCAGCCAATATGCTCGACTGAGAAGCTAGGAATGACGACTTGGTCCTTTTGCTGATAAGAGTGAGCTGATTGTCTTGGGCTTGACTTATCGTGGGTCTGGTATGAGGTCGGCCGCGGAGATTGTGGCTGACTGCGTATACTATAGTACAGTGCGTTGTCGTACGGGCACTCTATATCAAACAACAGCATCTTACCGGATGGGGAAGTCCACGATATTTCACACCCTGACCATAGATGACGCGACTTCCTTCGAACGGGGGCAAAGATAAGAAGCACATCATGGGTGAGAATCACTTCATAATGTATTTGCTTGGTATACCGATCACGGGGCTCCATGCGGCAATATACAAAGTAAGTTTCAGATGCTCAGTTGGGCCCGAAGCAGTGGACCGTATGCACGCGAGCAATACGTATACAAGGATACAAATCCTTTTCGACTAGAGGTACCGGTCACTAGTGCGTCCGGACGTTGGCTACCGCGGTTGAGGTATTATCCTTCCTATGTGCGAACGTGCACGTGCGCTATATGTATGTAGGTCGACCGATGGAGCGAAGTCTCAATGATTGGAATGGAAGTGAGAGCAAAAAGATACGGCTACAGTCGTACTATAATAAACTTCCAGCATCAAAACTAAACATGGCACTGCTCTCTCTCCTGTGCGTTTACCTGAGACGTCTCGCTCTCACTTACTCCGCCCCATTCTCAGTCCTTCTTCAAACTGTACCACGCAGCTGGCAACGACTCAGTGTACAAAAATAATGGCAGCCCTCCCCTGTACAGCCCCTAGAGCGAGGTATAAGCCACCCAACCAGACTTCAGCCCTACCCACCTTTACGGCTCAAGCACAAACGCTCTTGCAGCTGCCACGTGTGTGCTTGCCCAAAGAGGTAGAGACTACGGACTCTTTTCACGCTCGCACTACGCCTTGCCCTGCGTTGCGTTGCGTTGTGTTGCGTTGACGAGACTGCATGCATAATAGCCAGGCTGGCTTCAACGATGCGGGACAAAAGCGAGCTTTAGTTTTGAGCCTGTCCTGCGGGTGCGTGCCCGAGTCACTGGCTGATACGAGCCTGAAGGACGACTCTCAGACCAGTCCCAGGCGTCAGGCATCCATTGTACGCCATGAAGGTCGGGTAGGAGAGTTTCAATTGACGATGACACGGTGACGTTGCTTTTCCTCGTGGGTTCTTCCATCCCAGCTCGCTAATCGTCACCCAAGGAGGGAATTGGCGCGCTAGAAGGAATTGTGCGGACCTGATTGCTCCGGACATTTCCTGTACGCAGGCACGGCACGTCCAATCCCTTCCCTCCCTTCCCCTCCCCTTCCCCTCCTCTTCTCTCCACCCATCACTTGCACACTACACCACTCCACGCGTGCTGGCTGACTGGCCGACGGCGACACAACCCGGGCAGACATCCCATCTCACTCTGGCCCCTCGTTTCCCTGTGGTTGTGCGGCAGCGAGGTAATTTCCGAGGGAATAGTGATTGGCAGCCGTGATGATGGAGCTTAGAAAGCGTTAGAACCAGAGTGCTAGTGCTCATGCTCGTGCTCGCGCTCGTGCTTCTCTTGTGCGATTATCTGCCTACTGTGGCTGAGCCCTGTCGCGCTTCACTTCTGCCAAACAGGGTACACCTTTCGTGCAGCCAACGGCCGGGCGGGCTGTTGCCCTGGCCCTGCCTGGTACGCTATTCGGTACGGCACGCTTGTGTTTGGATTGGACATGTTTGGCCTACTACCGACGTCTATATAACAAGGTCTGTAGGAGCCAAGTGGTCGTTTGCCTCGTCGCTGCTGGCGTTCGTTTCGAAACACATCTTTTTATACACCCTATATCACTTCTTCCTGCCTTGTTTTTATTTTCTGCTCCTTCCTTTATCTCGATATTAGGGTCTGCCGACCAGCTCTCCAAAGCTTACACATTTGAATCCACATCCATTCTCCTTCAACGTCTTCTAAACGTGTCGGTGCCCCATCTACTGTTACATCTTCGCCTACGTCCGCATACCAGAGGTAGCACCTGCAATGCAGTGCCCTACCTGTCACGGCAACGGCTCCATCAAGTGCGACTCCTGCAACGGAAAGGGATGCGGCGATTGCAAGTCGACAGGTATGACACCCTTTCTACCCTCATCCCTATCCAAAAAGAAAAACATTTGAAGCAAGCAGAGCTCACGCACATGATAGGGCAGACCACGTGCCATATCTGCGAAGGCACCGGCGACATCCACCACGACTGATACGATCCCGCAGCCTTCCGCACATCAATCATCAAACGAGCATTCAAAACAGGCTGAAGCAGGAACCCGGGGAAACATCAGCTAGGAGAGCAGGGATCCCTAGGTACGTTTTTGCTCGATCATGCGAGAAATACGGTTAAAGTGAAATGCTCAAACCCTCTTTTTACCGTCTTTGAGAAAAAGTCAAAAGAAAAACCCCCCTGTCATCTTTATACCCTTACATCCCAATCTCATCAGCTTTCAATTCCCCCGACGTCCACTAACGCACACCAGCTCCGTTTCATCGCGCGTCTGCAAATCCCGTCCCATCCCATTACTACAATCTCACCAAACTCGAACACCGGCAGCGCATACGTGGACATTTGACCGGGATGGCATGCCAATCCGGCACGTCATGTCCACGATCGCCCCTATACCCCATTCGCGACAATCACCGAGGTACCGCCGACTGGCCGCACCACTTTTCCGCGTGCTCGTGATTGGCCGCGCTCTCTTATTACACGCTGGAATTGCGATTTGCTGGATTTTCGGGGTCGGGGGTGGAATTGCGATGTGTCGGGTTGCTGCTCCTCTGATCTGCTTATGACGTGGTGGGATCGTCGACTGGGGTGGTGGGTTTTGACCTCGTCTGGAACATACCTTGTCTCTTTCTCTTTTCCGCGAGACGGACATTAGCGGTTTGGACTGGTTTTCTTTTGGGACACTGTTTCCTCTCCTCTCTGTTTTTCCCTTTGTTGTCTGTCGGCCGTATTGTCGGTTTTCAGGAGCTGGCTAGGGTGCGTTTTCTCGGCATCTTGTAAATCTTCTTTTTTTTTCTCTTATGGGCATGGGTACCGTCGGTAGGCACAGACATGGAACCAGGAGGATTATTTGCGTCTACACAGTACCATACTAGCGCGGTGTTCGCGGCATCATCTATCTGCTGGTCATCATTTTTGTTGTTTCGAATTCATGATCACTCATCTTGAATTCACTTTAAGGGCCGCTTTTTTCCTCCCGTGCCGCGAGGCTTGCTCTGCTGGCTGGGGTGATGCTGTCCTGGTGCGGGTGTGGATTGTGGAGGGGGGCTTCGGATCATCAGATTCACTGTTTCATTACTCCACCGGGAGGGTGCGGAGATGGGGTTGACTCGAGCACAGAGGTTCCCTAGACAAGGGCGAGACAGTGGGAATCTCGCGCGAGGGGAGCGTAGGCGGTGTGTTGGTCGGAGGGGCGCGGGCTTATGTAGAGGGCGGCCTGAGGGATTGGGGTAGATAAGGTGGGATGCGGCTAGTTTGTGCATAGCGTTGTGTCACAAGCTTGGGGGTATGGTTTGTGGAGCTTGGAGTGCTACGGGAAATACCGAGATTCCTGCCTGGTGTTGATGATGGAGTGCTTCGTCATCGGATGCAGTCATGGTGGAAGTATCAGGGTCTTGGCACCGCCTGGAGAGGGGACGTTCGAGTCTTTGGGTCAGTCGTCTTCGTGTGTTCGGATTTTAGCAGTTTTGGTGTTTTTCCTTTGCAAACATGACATGTATGCTGAACACTTTGAGTTCGGCGTTTAGTTAAAGATATTGAGACTGTTCTTCTAATGAACCCATGCCTGTCGCGCAACATGCAGGGACATTCCGATACTCTAGAGCTGTTTATTTCATGCGACTTTCGCCTTGAAGATCTTTTATAAGAAAGTATTAATATACTCTGCCTAGTGGGAAGTGTGAAGTGGGATTTCCATGCATGCATAGCGGAGGCTTCTATTGTAACCTTTCTACAGGCTCGAATCTTTATCAGCTATTTATCGCGGAAGAAGTGCCCTGATATGGCATCAGCTGGTGTGGACTTCTTGTTTTCTCTTAAGGCGAAGCTAAAAGGAGGGTTTTATATTCTAGGTGGAAGCCTAAGAATGGGATAAGATGCTCGGGTCGCCCTTGGGATTTTTCCTTTATAAATTGCATATAATCTGAGAGTGAGGAGCGTCTTGCTGTATGAGCAGCACTTTAGTCTCTTATATGGTTGTTCGTTTTCATAGATAATAAAAGTATGTGTGAAAGGAACGTATCGGCGAGTCGCTCGGTCCCGAAGCACATGTAGAGTGTCAAGTGCAGCTTTTAGACCTAAACTAACTTCTGTTCTTAATTTATTTATTTGAAATACTAGTCTTTAAGATTCTAGTCCGATGAAAGTCTGAAAGCCGAGGAAAGGGAGGAAGTAGGCTTGAACACTTATTAATATACTTGGAAAGATTTTAAAAGAGAATGGACTTTCTAGTGAATTTAGGCGAGCCAAATGTGTGTTATTTAGTTGGTAGGTTATTTTGTAATTTTTATTTTGGTTTGGTGGCATAGGCGCATGTTGTTCCTAGCTGCCTTTTTAAGATTATAAATTCCGACTGAGCTCTCTGTGCCAAACATATGAACTGTCTTACTCTGCCTTTGATCAGTTCTTTCTTTTCTTGATGCAGTCCATTCCCACAGTCGATCTTCCGCGGCCTTTGACCTTCTCCGGCTTCTGCCAGCGCGGCACATGCCAACAATCTTTGTACTGTTTTACTCCCGTATCATGGGGTCATCCAGGGCTTAAAGACCCTTCTTTTTTACGCGCTATAATTTTGTCACATGATGGAGGGGGGTAATATTGTATGCAATATAAGCAGAGTCATTGCAATGCGCCATTATTTATTAGACTCTGAAGGCCGGCTTGCCACATGCCCTCAGTATAACAATGTTTTAGAGGCAAGGACGCTCATCAGGAGTTTTGTTGCGAGTCTTTGAAGTCTATCGAAATCCGATTTAAAGTCCTCTTTACATCAATGGGGGGCTTAGCACTGATGCTGTCCTTTCTCTGAAAAGTCTCCAACGGTTCTGCTCTTTCTCGCTTTTCGTTTTTGTGGCTGTTTTTCATATTGTAATACTTTAGCGGTCATAATTCCTCATCTTCCACATTTCCGTTCCGACTGGAGATTATAGAGGCAGAGCAGCAGAAAATCTTGCATACTTAATCATGATAAACGTTCTCCACAGTAAACCGATGTAAAAAATACTCCTTTTATCTGGCAAAGTTCCAAACGAACAACATTGCTAGCAATTCGTCGTTCTTTTTGTTCCGCACAACATTTCGCGACCGATGATGCTTTTGGAGGTCTCACTTCCGTACAGAACAGATGATGCAGAGGATAGACACGTCCGTTCGTTGTACAATCAATTGTGAATACCTGTCCCTGTTCAAATTGTTTTTGAGAAAAAGCACGTCCAGGACATGTGTCGTCTCGTTCCATATTTTGAGAGCCGCACAACACACCAACGTCCCGCCACATTTGCCAAAATCCAGACCACTTCAACAAAAAGAACTCCTAGGCCCACCAAACCAATCAACCCAAATCGACCTTCACATTTTCGTACTCCGAAAAAATTAGGAAGCTGAGGCCTGCCCGCTCACTCACTCCATGGATATTGTTCAATTTTGGTTCTTAAATTTTCTTTAGTCAATCTGAGAGAACCGCCACAGATTCCATAGTATTGGCGACATGTGCATTTCAAACAAACTTCACACATCATTTAGGACGTCCTCTGGTTCTTTTTGTAAAGTAATATTAGACTGCTCAGAACATACGTGAAGAAACCCTTCTCCCTCCTGCCATAATTCCGCTGCAATCCCGATTTTCGACTCAGAGCGAAGGGGCAGCATTTCATTCTCCACGAACCATTTTTTGAACGAGAAAACACACTGTAGCACACGCATCATTTTTACCGCACTGGAGTAATTCCACAGACCTTGCAAGTGTGGAGAAGGTAAGATGTGGGGAGGGATGAGGAGAGGGTTTATATATGCGCGTGGGAAAGGAAAGGGGACTAGGGCTAGGGAGGGTAGTATGCATTGGAGTATCCGCAGCTGATGAGTAGCATCATCAAGTTGTGTCCTGAAGACGGAGAGACGTACGGATTCCTGATAAATGTTTGGACCCCTTTTCCGAACTTCAATCGGCCAAGTAAAAAGTTCAACACCCTTCGCGGCGGCGAGACAACGCCACTACTCACAAACATCGGCATCAATGAGAACCCATCAAATCATAGCACACGCGACGAAAAGTAGCAGGCGATCAGTATGAATACTTCTACCATTTATGTCTTCCCCAACACCAATCTATCTATCCATCACCCACCCACCGTCCCGCTGTATCCCTAAACCCCCTGTCAAATCGATCCATCAGACCAGACCATCTAAGAAAGATCGTCTGCCGCAATACACCCATAAAAAAGAGTTTTTAAATACCCCCATGCTATAGCCATATAAGTTAGAAAAACAGATGCTGGGTGGACCCTATATTGCGCCAAATGGTGCCTTTCTTTCTTCCCATCTCGTTCATGATAGAGGATACGAGCCGAAAAGAAGAAAACAACAACAAAGTGAACAGAAAAAGACAAAAACATTAAGACACATGTCAGAAAAGCCAGGATATTTCGATGGTATGTAAGCATGCTCCCGCACATCCAATGGAAAACAACAAAAACGCCCAAGGGGATTTCCTCATATCCATGCATGTAGTGATAGGGCGAGCCGGAGAAGGGAAGGGAAGGGGGGTCATAAGTATATATGCGCGAGGCCGTTTCTTGGTCTTGTAGTAATCGTCAACGTAATGTATCTACGAGCTATGTTCGGGGTCGATGCTGACGATGTCGACAATGCCGGGCGGAGTGGGGAGGTTTTTGTTCTTGGGGGACGTGTGTACAGGTTCATCGACGGTCGATATGTTGGCACTGGGTAGTGAGCAGCTCCGGGGGCTCTGGGCGGCGCTGGTAAGTGGCGGCGTGGGCGGGTTTTCGGTCGGTGCGGCCTCGTTGGAGGGACTATCAAATCGGTCGAATCGATGCAACTTCTTCTCCACCTGGCGGCAATGTTAGCCTATGCTTGCAAGGTGGTTGTATACCATCATATACCGCGGCGATCTGTTTGCTAGATATGCACTTCTTGGCCTTCTCAAGCTCCGGCTTCATGATTGAGCACAACTCGTCATAATCGCTGCGAATGAGACGGTCCATCATTTTCTCTGGGACGATGTTAATTCTGCGGTGTGACAGTAGGGAGGGGGACGACTCACGGATGACATAGTTGCCGAATCCGTCCTTGATCAGCGTATGAAGCATGTTCTCGCCCTTTTCATTCTTTTGCGTGAAGGTGAGCATGATCTCACGGCTTTGTGCATCTGTTCCGTAGATCAAGCACTTCTCAACCACGTTGCTGGCAAATTTATGCTTGGAAAAAAACAGAAGCTGGGCCATGACCCCCTCGATAACCTTCGTCCGATCCTCTGGCAGTCCGTACTCAAGGACGTGTTGAGTCACGTAATTTCCATATTGATCTGAGAAAAGCTTTGGGCCCTCTGCGTGAAGCTCGGCCATGATGAATCGCCTTTGCGGCTCAGGGCACTTCTCCAACAATCGTTGCACGACACGGCACCCAAAACTGTTCGCAGCGAGGGATCCAACTTGGCCGCGGAAGGCTTCGATGACGTTCCCGATGTATTCAACGGGGACTTTGTCGATGACTTTCTGGATGACGTGGTTTCCATTGCTGTCCTTGACGCACTTCAAGACGTCCTTCTCGAGCTCTTTCACAATCATTGCTTGCTGGTCAACGAGAACGTATTCCAAGGCCTGCTTGAATTAGCATAGTGCGCACCATCGGGGCACGATACTTGCCTTTTGCACCACTCGGCAACCATACATGCCGCAAGTGAGATCCAGTACATGTCCTTTCATACGATTCGCCAAGTATTTCTTCTGCGTCTGATCGCCATGCTCGAAGAACTTCTGTATCACATAATTCCCAAACACATCCTGCATCAACTGCAATGCATTTTCCTGGAGTTCGCGGAAAACCTTGTCTTTCTCTTCGCTGTTGGCAGACTCAAGCTTCTGCTGAATGAAGCGAGAACCGTGCTGATCTCCGCTGAATTCGACAATGTGGCCGTAGATCTGTTGCAGGTCTATGCGCTTGTTTATCTTGCTATCACGCTTGAAGTTGAGTAATTGTGAACTCATGGCGCCGTAATCGGTCGTACTTGCATCACCTCGAGGACCCTTGGGCGGCTCCATCGGCGCGAATGTGGGGACAGCGGGCATGACGCTCGGTGGTAAAATATGCATTGGCAAATTGGCCGGAACGCTATACTGGAACGGAAGGTTGGCCCGTAGTTGCTGTGTGGCGATGTACTGTTGAAGGTTTGGGGCGTGCATCTGGTTGGGATTGACGAAGCCACGGCGGTCTTGTTGAACGTAGCCCTGAAGCTTGTTTTGCAAATGCGCAAAATTGTTGTTGTTCGCAAGTGTCTGTTCCATACTCTTGGAGGGATAGAGATGGTCAAATGCCGGAGGTGTATGAGTGTTGGAGTAGTACGGGCTTTGGCGCACGCCTGTGCCGTTTGGTGCGCTGTGACTATGATTGTCGAAAACGTTTTGACGGAATGCAATGCTTGGGTTGTTCGTTTGGCCATTGAGGTAAGCATTGGCATAGTTGTTGGGCGTAAAAGATCCTGTGTTCAGGTAGCCGGTCTCGTCGGTCCGTGCAAGCGATTGCTGATCGGGGTAATGGTCGCGTGCAAGCGATGCGCCATTCATAGAGGGGCTGAAACTGTTGTTCATGCTTATAGAGGGCCTGTGTGACATGGTTCCCGGGTCCGGATCCTGTTCCAAGTGAAACTTGGAGAGCATTTGCATGGTGTCGCTTTGTATCGAGGCACTGCGCTCTTGAAAGGCGCGGCCATTAGCAGCCGAGAAGGACGCATGCGCACGCTGCCCAGGCTGTGCAAACCTGGGGTACGATTCCACGGACTGGCCAAATTGTATCGGCTCGTTGCCATGGCGTGACGGTGGTAAACTGCCGCTTCGCGAAGGGGTGTTACTTGACGGATAGTATTCAGAGTTGGCTACGCTGCGCCTGTCGTCAGTTGGAGAATGCACCGACGCTGCATCGGGCCATGACCCTGTCGAGGCATCCAAACGCGAAGATGCATCGACTTGTCCAAACCCGAAATTGGCGAAGGCGTTGGTAGCGAGGGCATCTGTGCGACGCGCCGAAGTAAAGTTCGTAGAGGTAGGGTCAAGCATCGGCTTCGTAGGCTTTGCGACGGGGGCTTGACCCACTGCGGTCTGTCGTGGTACTGGAAAGAACGTCGACTGTGAACTGTCGGAGAATGGTTGAGACGGCTCAGGTTGAGCAATCGACCTCTTCCGCGCTGGCGACACACCAGAGCTGCGGCCGTGTGGGATACCGGTTGAGCTGTCTCCCCACCGCGAGCGATTGGAGCTCCAGTTGTCGGTTTCGGAAGACGGGACGAGAGAGCCGGAACCCGTCTTGCCCTCTATGGGTTCGCCATAGGCGCTGTTCTCTGCCGAATGTCAGTCCAAATGCTAAGCCAAGTCTGTGTGATTAGCGTACCTCGAGGCCGCGAGCTTTCTCTGGCCACGGAGCCGAAGCCGGAATGAAGGCCGTTTGTGTTCCATATGGTGCCTCCCCAGCCCAGTGTTGAGTGCGAAGTGCGCTCGCTGTCGGCGCCATTGAGGGCCTGAGTACTCGGTCAGTTCCTACTGCAGCTCGGTGGCAGTTGCTGCAACCCACATTACTTGCCCTGTTATTCATGTTGCGCCCAACCATCCCAGGGTCCATATGACGGCACAGGGCGGGAGAAGGCTACGCGCTCAACTGTAGCGACAGATGTTGCGAGGAGAATGCAGCGTGGGGCAGCTTATGCACCGTAGAGGGCTGAACTAGGTTGGGCTAGGCGTCAGCACAAAGACTTTCCCCAGCGCGCGCTGAAGGGCCGTGGACGGCGTACCAAGAGCGTAGAAATATGGATGGAGAGAAGCGAATACGTGGTCGATGTCTATGGTACAGGAGAGGCGGGAGAGCGAGCCCTGGAGTGGAGCGAAGGGAGTGGAGGGCGACCAGCTAGGCCACGAAGAAGGGAGGAGCGAGCGAGGGTGATATGTAGGTTGGGCTAACCACTCTCGAAGCAGCGGTGGTAGTGCGCAGCAGGGGAACGCATGCCTTTTCTCGAGGACAACCGGGGGAAGCAAGGGCGACAGCAGCCTGAGGGCGGAATGGTGATGGGGGTGCGCGGGAGAGGTGTCGTCCGGAACGAGGCCGGTGGATACCGGGGGGTGGTGAGTGGTGGAAGGCTCCAACGGGTCGTGGGCAAAGTCTCAAGCGCAAGAGACCAGAAACCAGATGTGCGGATGTGTGAGGTCGTGAACAAGTCTTCCCCAGATGTGAGATGGATCTACGCGCTAGTGTCAACGCTAATTGTCTTTCCGCCTTTCGCCTCAATGATGAATGAATGGGCGGCGCCAAGCAGACATGCAACAACGCATCTGGACTATCAAGGCTCGGCGTGTGGTGATGGCAGAGGATGAGACAGAGCCCTCGCATCCCTGGGCCCTGGTAGTGGCAGGACTCGTCAATCAATTATTTACAGCACACGGAATATGCGTTTCACCGACCCATCTTTGGCTTTGACTCGTGAATGTGGCTGTCGGAGCCACTGTACCATCTACGGACTCGACCGCCGACCGTTGCTTGATTGCAGAAGCATTCAGAATTGCTTCTACTACTCGTCAAGACGACAGGCCGGGACACATGGGCTCTCGTCTCACTTGGCGACCTCGGCCATCCACATCGGCGAACGTCTATCGAACATCTCCAGCTCCAGCAACTATATTAGTATGCACTGCGCGCTCGGTCGTGCTACATGGGCCATGGGCATCGGGAGACTCGGTAGCCAGCGAGGGTGCCTCCAGATGTCAACATCATCCTCAACAGCCATATCAAAAGCTACCGCTGTCCGCATGAAAGGCCTTCTGCATCTGTGCCGGTCACATCTTGATAGCAGCCTAACCATAGAGTGCAGTGTTACGATTAGCTGCTGCATCATGGTTCCTGCACATCGAGCTTCTTCGGGCACGTTTCGGAGTCTCTTCCCATCCTCTCCATGAGCAGATGGATTCTAGAAGGCTTACGAGACAGCTTGGCAGACCCGTCTTCTTCCTGCGAGGAGACTTCCGCTACAGTAGTCTCAGACGGCGTCAAGGCATGCGACACTGGTGCCTTGGGCTTCATGGGGCAAACCGAGGGGACTCCATGTTTCAGCGAAGAACTGCTGTCCCACTGATGACGCCAGACGCTAGACGCCAGAGTTGGCTAGACCACAACACTGGTAAAAAGTGTGGAAAGCTGACATAATTATCATTATGGGTGCACAGTGACCAGTCGCCGTCGCGCGAGAGGCGAGAATAAATAACAATAGATATTTTAGAAGAGGCTGTAAATATATACTCCGTCTGCAACTGCGACAGCTCTCCATTGGTCTCTCCACATCACCACGCTTTCCGCAAGAGAGGCTTTGTTGAGCCTATTAGCTACCACAGGGTGATTAGATGAAGTTCAATTACGTGTGCGCTAAATTCCTCTATTATCATTGCAAACTGAAGATATCTGAGCACAGCTAGGGAGATAGACAGCTAACCAAGTATTAAGCCTTAAAGTTATCCTAGCTTACCTTAGTATTAATCAATCAATGCTATAACTACAGCTTAAATAAAGTTGAACTCGGCTGGCTACATGGCAGGCTCCTCGAAGCCGTCCTTACCACCATATCAACCCTGCTGTTACCTACAGAGACGCGTCTACACAACAGGCTGATCGAGGTTGCGAAGAACACAAAAACCTTACAAAATCCCAACCTTGGTACCATACCGGCCCCACTCCCCCTCACGGAGCCCAGCCTTGATACCATGCCGGTCCCACTCCCACCCATCGTGGACTAGAGCCTCACCACCACGACAACCCTGCTCTTACCTACGGAGATTCGTCTACACAACAGGCTGGTCAAGGTTCTGAGGAACACGGAAACCTTGCGCAGTCCCAACCTTGGTACCATGCCGGTCCCGGTCTCACTCCTACCTATCACGTCAACCCTACTCTTACCTACGGCGACGCATCTACACAACAGGATGATCGAGGAAACCTTGCGCAGTCCCAACAAGAAGTAGCAGACGAGCCTGCTCCAAAAAGCCAAAGAAGAAGACTCAGGTTGGCGGCACCGACGAAACAGACAGCAACCTCATCTCAGAAGGCATAGCGGACATTCTGAAGGTTCTGCTTGTCGACCTTGGCAGCTATGTCGTACGCCCAGCTGGCAAAGCTCCCGACGTATCGAAGTTTGTCGAGCCTTTCCAAGCATACGCAGAGGCGCTGAAGATGGCCATAGATGCGGTCGGAAAAACTGAGACAACAAGGGCAAATTGCAAGAGGCGATTCGAGAGAAATGGGGACAGTTTTTGCAGAGTGGGGTGGTGCTACAATGCGCGTTAAAGTTTACGACTTTTTGGACTGACTTACTGTGGACGGGAAGCTGACGCTAGCAGAGGTAGAGTTGAATGCTGAAGAAGAGGCCGCACTGGGAAGGGAAATGGGAATAATCCGCCGCGCATTGGCCGAAACTCCTCGGTTTGCCTGATCAAAGACTACGTTCTATGATTTATGAGGAGTTGAAGGGAATATCATGGATTTATCTAGGACGGGTGTGGACGGTGGTCGTAGCAAAAGCGGTTTCTCGTTAGCATACCATGGTAGTAGCCGCTGTGCATAGTGTGCCTACACATGAATCCATTTCGCAACTGCTGTCCCACTGCTGACGCCAGAGCGGCCAGTCGACAACACTGGCGAAAAGTGCGGAGAGCGGACATAATTACCATCATGGGCGCACAGTGACTAGTCGCCGTCGGGCGAGAGGCGAGAAGCAACGGACATTTTAGAAGAGGCTGTGAATGTACTCTCCGTCCGCAACTGCGACCGCTCTCCATCGGTCTCTCCACATCAGAATCTGCAGCGCCGTTGAACTCGGCTGGCTAGGCTCCTCGAAGGGCATGAGACCAATGCGGGCGGGGATGTTCCAGCACAACGGCTTCTTCAGGTTCCGTCGTGTCCACTGTTGCGGGCTGTTACCTCCTGTCACTATCTACCGACATCTGGACATCAAAACGCGGAACGTATCGTCAAGAAATAAGCTTAAAGCAAGCATCTACATTATTATTGTACGCAGATTGCATGGCCATATATCCTGAGCACGGCTGTCGTGTGCCAGCGATTGAGCAAACGACTCAAGGTGCAATCTGCCTAATTCCGTTCGCTTCCCCTGGATTTCGATTCCCATTCACTGTGTCTCTCGTTTTCCCTCCACGTTCTCCAAGTCCTCTCCTATCCTGTGCCGTAGACTATCCTCAAGAGGTTCGGCGCGTATGCTCGTTGCGCACACACGGCAAAGCTGTGGGGCGCCTCTTCACGCTTCGGGACCTGGTTGATTATTGCCCAGGCCCCAGGCGCTGCCAGCGTCTTCTTTCGGACTAGGAGTAAGCGGTGGTGCATCTCCAGTGCTCGGGCCAGGCACACTCGCCCTCTCATAGGCTGGGGGCGGTCATTCATTTCACGGATTTGCCTGTGTTTTTAGAGGCTGCCGGGAAGCAGACTTCTCCCCTTACTGAGGCTCTACCCTTCTTCCACCTGCCATCCTCACGTTGTCATCGGCCTCCCACATTCTTTTAGCACATGTATTGTGCAGACGCTCATTAGAAACCCATTCCCTCGCTACCACTCCATTCCAACCCAAGGTGTGTTTTCCGCCAAGCGCAGCTCCCGATCATAACACAGCAACGCTTAGTGGACCATAGGACACTCGATGCTAACCATGGGACCAGTTAATCCGCTCATTAATCGAATTTCCCAAAGCTTCTCATCATCGCATCATACATACGACACTTAACGAACCGACTATTGCTATTATAAATTCACCGACATCATGAACTCGATCCACGTCCTCGTTGTGCGCGATGAGAAGAAGGGAGGCCTGGACACCACCATGCTTAGTCTTGTTGTATCGCTTGTGGTGCTCATCATCTTGGGCGTGGTCTTGATTGGTGCGCTGTTGTTTTTGAGGAAGATGCGAAGGGCGAGGAAGGACGCAGAGGCACAGCTCCCGTTGTACGAGAAGAGACAGTCGGGCCATCGTCGGTTGACAATTACCACTACACCCTACGGCAAAGGTCGTGACTCCGTCGTTGTCTACCAGGAGAAACAAGACCTAATGGCGAACTCATGCAGCCCTCCAGCCAGCCCGGTCCCCGAAATCCGCATCACATTCCCCGACGAGGTCGATGAGAGCGGCAAGCGACAGTCAGGTCGCGTTGTCGTTGTCCGGGTTGGGGAGCACAGTGTTGGCTTGGAGCCGTTGAACGAGGAACTGCCGCCTTACGATCGATTCGACTCGCTCGATCTCGACCGCATCGGAGGACTGAAGGAGAAAAACGTCAAGGACCAGTACTGCTAGTACTCTGCCGACAGATACCGAACACTCCCTTTTGAAGTTGGCATAGCCAGAACACTTCACCACGCTCGTTACCTCGAACACCAAAGCCCCTTGGCTACGACCTTGATATTTTGATGACGGCTTATTACGCTGCTTGTCGTATTGGATACCCTTCTTCTGGCCCGATGCTTGTCTCGCGCTCGGGCAGTGGCATTTGCCCATTGTATATTCTCGGAGATGATGAGCTGTCTGTTGCCATCCCATTCTCAGCCATCTTCCACCAAGGTTATGACCTTCTACATAGCTCTTATTTTCTAATGTATGATATATCCTAGCGCGTGTCAACGGGCACCATAGGAGTAAATACTATCTCGACGAACAAACAAATACAATCTATACGCGCAAGCCTGCAACAAATATTTAAGTGAATGAAAATCCAATATTGACGTGCATGGATCTCCAGTAATCGTTGTGATGCTTTTAGGTATCATGGCTCGAGTGCCGTTCATCGAAGATCGTGGTAGAAAAACAAGGACCGACCTTGCAGCATCTATTGCTTCAAAACATCGAGTTCCCTGTCTACGAATCAGCTCAACGACAATTCACGCCGGCCAGAAACATCGGCGAAATTTTTGTCCGATTCCGATCAGCATGGTGAGCTTCCGAACATTCAAGCAGCCGTGTAGCCTCATTGCTCGTGTTCTGATGGAGTTTTACGTTTGAATACCCTCCCAATGGATAATGGTGAGCCCCTGCCGTCATTTGAAGGCATAGCTGCTGCCTTCGCAAAAGCCAAAGCCGAAAAGGAAAAGCAGGAATCTCAGGGTTTGAAACCTACAACTGGCGACGCCACGAAAGCCAACAAGGCGGGCGAAGTGCACTTCAAGGCTGCTCATGGCATTATCATAGCTTTTTTCACTTGGATACTGTACGACTGATACAAAATCTACGCCATTAAAGCATGACAGCTAACACTTTGCAGTATTCTCCACGCCCTAGGCATATACCTTTTCACGAGCGGTTTCCTCCTTACGAGATTGGTATTGGATCACAAGTCGGAATGTGCAGTACCTCCAATAGACAGCGCGCGTTCGTACACTGCCGGGTCGCCTGAAGCGGGGTGCTGGCACCCCAAGACCTTTGAGAAGGCCATCGTCATTCTCGTCGACGCCCTCCGCTACGACTTTACCGTTCCTTTCCCCGCCGCGGGTTCCCACGACGCCCCCCACCACTTTCACAATGCCCTTCCGATTCTCTACGAGACGGCCGTGAATCAGCCGAACAACGCCTTCCTCCTCCCATTTATCGCAGATCCGCCGACCGCGACACTACAACGGTTGAAGGGGCTCACAACCGGGACGCTGCCTACATTTTTGGATGCTGGGTCGAGCTTTGCGGGGACGGCTATTGACGAGGATAATCTGGTCGCGCAACTACACAACGCGAGCAAAAGAATAGTACACCTCGGCGATGATACCTGGCAGGCGCTGTTCCCAGGCCACTTTGAGCCGAACCTCACGCGGCCCTACGATTCGTTCAATGTTTGGGACTTGCATACTGTGGATAATGGAGTCACGGATCATGTATTTCCACTCATGCATCCGTCCAATACAAGTAGCTGGGACGTGATCATTGGGCATTACCTTGGGGTCGACCATGCGGGACATCGATATGGTCCAGACCACCCTGCTATGAACGCGAAGCTCAATCAGATGGACGGCAACATACGCAAGATGATTGATCAGCTGGACGACAACACGCTTCTTGTTGTCATGGGAGATCATGGCATGGATGTAAAAGGAGATCACGGTGGAGAGTCCGACGATGAGATTCAGGCTGCGTTGTGGATGTACTCCAAGCAAAAGCGGTTCGGACGGAGTTCTCCGGAATACGTGACTCCGCCGGCTACAGCAAAGGAACGACCTGTTGCTCAAATCGACCTTGTTCCCACGCTATCCTTGTTGCTCGGGATGCCCATCCCATTCAACAATTTAGGCAAGCCGATTGCGGAGGCATTCATCGGTGCCAAGGGCGACGACTACGAGAATCTCGCCATCATCAATCGCTTGACGGCTGGCCAAATCTATCGCTATCAGCACGAGTACGCCGTTGCCCGGGGTATTGACGACAGTTCACGGACTAGTTCTTTAACTCTATGGACTGCCGCCAACGCTGCGTGGGAGATGGGTGGCCGCAAAGCTAAGCAAGGACATTACCAGTCCATTTATAAAGCTTTCTCGGCATACCAAGAAGAAACTCTCAACCTCTGCCGCGCCTTGTGGGCGAGATTTGATGTGCTGAGGATGCTGAACGGTGTCGCTATCCTCGCCTTCTCGCTCATCACCCTTGCTGTCTACGCTCGTGGCCTCGAAGGTGACCGATCAGAACTAACGCCAGCTCTTCTCATGCACGGTGGCGTAGGCACTGTCGTGGGAAGCATTGTCGGCTTTGGAGTTCACAGTACCTTCCCCACGTTAGCCAGAGACCATGTGCTCGTATGCGGGGCCGCCTCTGGGAGTGTGATAGGCATCTTTTTCGGATTCTTGTACATCAAGCGGAGGCTGACCTCTCCTTTCCCAACTACGATTTGGGGCTGGATGAGTGTTATCTTTACTCTGCTTTTGTCCGTTGGCTTCGCGGCAAACTCGTTTACAATCTGGGAAGATGAGATACTGCTTGCTTTCCTCAGTACTTTTGCTGTCGTCGCAGCAGTATCCTCCCTCCGTCAGAAAGCGATGGTTGATCGAGCACTCGGTTGCTATCATTCAATCCTTTTCGTTCTACTCACTCGAGCTGCATCTCTTTCCCGGCTCTGCAGAGAGGAGCAAATGCCGTACTGCAAATCAACGTACTACGCATCAGCCAACTCCTCCACCTCAGCTGCCTGGCAGATTGCTATTCCCTACGTTGTCGCTGTTCTCCTACCTCTATTCATCAAGGGCTACTACCAAGGCACGCTATCCTACCAAGGCTCTGCCGTCATGTGGTTTGGCTACGTGCTTCCTGCCGGTCTTGGACTCTGCGCTGTATACTGGACTCTAGATGCGGCCGACGATGGCGATTGGTACCCTGGGCTGGCAGATTGGCTAAAGTCGTCCAAGATCATGACTGCCCAAGTCACCTTCGCCATAGCCCTCGCCTTTGGCTATTCAACTTTCAACTGGTCCAAACCCTTCCTTAACATAGAGAACCAGATCACAGACACCGCCAATCCGGCCAAGCAAGTCGTTGCCGACGGAGGCCGTACCTCTATCACCATCCTCGGATACGCAAACGTGCACGGCTCACGCTATGCTCTTCTCATCACGATATGGTACCTCGCCATTGCACTAGTGCAGAAGCCCATGGGCGCCGGTGCAATCGCCCTCGCTACCTGGCAGATCTTCTCCCTCTTTGAAATCATCGACACCAACAAGCTATCCGGCAGTCCCATCGGCCCCGTCGTCCTCGGCCTTCTAGGCTCCTTCCACTTCTTCAAAACTGGACACCAAGCCACCCTCTCCTCCATCCAGTACGAAACAGCCTTCATCCCACTCCGCGTGATCCGATACCCATGGTCTCCCCTCCTTATCGTTCTTAACGCCTTCGGTGCGCAAATCCTCTGCGCTGTCGCCGTGCCCGCCCTCGTCCTCTGGAAACAACCGCCCAAGAAAAAGGGGCTCCTTGGAGATGTGGCGAAGGCTGTGGGTACGCATATTTTGTTTTATGCAGTGATTAACTTAGCGACGACCATGTGGGCGGGACATTTGAGGAGGCATCTGATGCTTTATCGGATCTTTTGTCCGCGGTTTATGATGGGGGGTTTGGTGCTGGTGGTTGTGGATTTGGTGTGTGTTTTCGTGGCGGTTGGGGGGACGAGGATTAGCTTTTTGAGCGTGGCGGAAGTTTTTGGGTTTAGTACTGGGTGAAAGAGGGGAGGAGGGGAAGTGTGTGAGATAGGTGAGGGAGACGTTTTATGCGAAGAAGCGGAAAACATTGTTGGGAAGAAGTCTTGATGTTGAGCGGTTTTAGGTGGCATATTGGCTGCCTGGTTGCCTCTTATATCTTTTTGTGTTATATCATATTGAACACTGGTTTGAATGTTTTCGAGACTTTTTCTTTTGGAAATGTTTGTTTCTGTTTCCAACTCTGTCTCGCTGGCTTTTGGCGGAGTGTCGTTGGGTCGTTGTCGGCCCAGACATGATAGGTCACGATACGGAAAGTGTACTGCTACATCGCTCCTTCCTTCACTTGGACTTAGCCTCCAACTCTATCCCGACGTCACACCACCCTTCCTCCGCCCCCTCTTTCCCCTTACCGCCGCCGACGTTTTGCGTGGCAAGCTCTCTCACCTCACCTCGCCTCAAGCTCAGGGCCGCCGACCCGTGGCCTGCTGCCTGCTATCAGCTACCTCTCTATATAAAGCCTTCCCTCTACCACATCTCCTCCATTTCTCCTCCCCCACCGGAACCCTGTCCCGAGACTTGCGGTGTTATCTTTACGGGTCTGCTCGATCGAGATACTGGCCTGGTAACATCCTAGGGCAAGCAAAGATACGAGAGGACAACCCTAAGGTGACGGGAAGGCCTGTGCCGTGTGATTTCGGCGGAGCGAGGTCTGGTGAGTACTCTTCACCGTGTGTGGTGTGTCGAGAGCAGAGTCTGACTGCGCTTTCCCAGAAGTTCACCTCATACCCAAGGGATCGACGGCGACTCGTCCGCGTCCAATATGCGACCGCGCAGGGTGCTACACTGGCAACCGAGAACTGTGAACGGAAAGATGGCAGACAGCCTGGCGGATTTCGACGGCGAGGGGCAGCGTGTGGCCGACGAATTCGAGTGCCAGCGGAGTGAAATTCAGACGGCCGAGATGGGCGCTGATGACTTGGCGGATGATGATGTGGATGTTTTGCTGCCTATTGGAGCTCAAGAGGCCGGGAATCTAAAGACACGCTTCCTTCGTCGCCTAACGTCGATGGCTTGCGGTCACCCAGACTGGAACTCACCAACCGTGGCGCTGATCCGCGAAGACGCCCCCAAGCAAGAAGTCAACATATGGATCGCCAAATCCAACGCTAACGTCCCCGGTGATGCCATTATATGGCACGGTCTCGCAGATCTACTGACCCGAGTGCATCAACAAGGGAT
Source organism: Byssothecium circinans (assembly GCA_010015675.1). Taxonomy (NCBI): domain Eukaryota; kingdom Fungi; phylum Ascomycota; class Dothideomycetes; order Pleosporales; family Massarinaceae; genus Byssothecium; species Byssothecium circinans. The sequence goes on along the minus strand of ML976981.1, from coordinate 332,350 downwards.
GTGTAAGTGGAGTTCCCTAGATATCCCATATACAACTAACGTGGCCAGCCGCTGAACACTATGAGGAATGGAACCTGTTGCGCGAATTTACCTTCCGTTGCTACGGTACTCGAATGCAGAAAGCCACAAACGACTTGAAGACTGTTTTGAAACAGCTTAAAGCTTTCATCGATGACCTTGCAACGCAAACTTATGGCATTTCAAGCGATGAGCCATCTGATTTAGACCACGAAGTCAACGACCTTCTCGTCAAGCTTGAAGCGCAGGTCTGCACTCTTGATGAAAACGAAGCCCGAAAACAAGCGTACAACGACATTGTACGGGCTTCGTTCGAACTATATTGCCTACCGCACTGTCAAGGGAGGCTAAAATCCATACTGGGTTCAAGTCTAGCCAACACACTATTCCCGCACATCAAGCTCCTCGCGCATCCGAGAAGGTCGTTCTGCACCTTGATCCGTGCCGCCCGAACCCTTGAATGCTTCTCAAAAGTCACTATCCGTTCGGGCGTTCCAGCGTTTGGTCCCACAAGTCCGCCAACTACGCCTCCACCCAGGAGCGCAAGTACACCGTTGAGCATTGCCCACGAGAAATCCAAGAGGATCCAGAACTATGAGGCCGCGGTGGAATCGAAATTGATGTTCAACGAACTTGAAAAGTCCAGGGCTGAAATCCTCAGGCTCAGTCGAACATACCTGGCGCCTTCAGACCGCGGTCTAGGTATCCTACAACTCTCCCCTCCGTCCAAACGGTACGCTTTCAATTTAGTGCTTTCGATCATAGCCGGAAGGACACCAGATGCCGATACTGATGAGTACTACGCTTTCGGATATCCATCCGTTCAAGAGGAGAAAGTCCTCCACTTAGGCGGTCTCTTCCAGGAGATTCTGCTCAAAACTACGGACAAGGTTGCGACTTTCCAATCTCTGTGGGTTTCGCTTGAGCAGAACAAGCTGGCCGGGTTCTTTGACGACCACTCGTGGTCAGAGTTTCGGACACAGCTTCCGGGGCTGGAGCGATTTCTGCAAAACCCAGTCCCTGTTCGGGAATCGGTCTATCGGCTTATACAATTCACACGATCAGACTCAACTGATCCAACGGCATGGATCGACCGAGATTACGGGTTCCACCTTTGCAATCCGAGGGATGAGGTAGAGAGACTCAAGGACATCTACCGCGAACTGCTCAAGAGGATCGGACCGCGACAAGTGCACGAAGCATGCGTCGGAGGACAACTACGTGAATGCGTAGACGCCGCTGGTGTTTATGTGGCTGGTAAAGATCGAAGGCTTCTTCAGAATCGCCATTATATCTCGGGAGTTGGGTATGAAGAATTGGGATCCTATGCGAAGTCATTTACGACTTTCTATAAGCGGAAGCTCAAGAGATATTGACGTGGTGGTGAATGATGAAGTAGACTAGGCACCGTCACACTGCTCCACATGCGGTACTACGTCGGGAGTTTCCCGGATGTGGTTGCAGCTTTCAGCAGTCGGAAGTCTCTACCACGGTTACGGGTTGGAATTGTGCCCTCGGTGACTTGGGTTCCTGGATAGGAACGCATCTCCACCGAGTCATGCTTTAGATGGTTCTTTCACGGATTAAGCCCCCCTCCTCCCGCGCCCCCCTTCCCGATGATATGGGGTTCCTTACTAGGAACGCATTCCAACCGATCGATAGGACGCATCAAGGTCTCTCCCTGCACCTCAGATGCTTCTCAATGCTTCCTATACGGTTGGTGTCCCCCAATCTACATACCAAAAGTCTAACAATGCTTTACAAAAACTCGAACTGGCAGCTTCATGGCACCAACTTTTCCACCTTACCCTGGCGGACTGGCGCTATAAATTCCTGCCGCCGACATTCTCCTTTCTACGCTGCAACGGACAGGTAGTCTTCTAGAGGAGGCTCTTTGATGGGTAGCAGCGGCATTGCATGGTGCCTTGATCAATCTTTCCCCCCTTAAGGTCAGGCCTATGCGACTCAGCTCTCGGTAGTTTTATAACTGGATGATCTCTAAGGCATGCTTGAGGGGGATTCAGGCGCCCTCTATCTCGTACAGGGTATGGTTCAAGGCCAGAGTATTTTATTTTTTGAGGCTTTTGATATCTTGCGATAGTCAACAATGGAATCAAGAGAAGTAACAATGGTTTTGATTAAACTCGGAAATATTTCATTCCATGTGAAGTTTTTGTCCGTGTAGTTATCCAATTCCCCACTGGTGAAGAGTTCTTCGCTTTCAAAACTTTCGGCAGTGATGACCACCACCGTAATTACATACCCTCTATACTTCCTTTATGCCGGTTTTTCTAAAGAGAGGCTTCTCGGTGTCTGTCCATCGACTGACCATGCTGACGGCAGTGTAACTCTAACCCTCTCCTCTTCCAAATATTCTCTCTCCACTCGCTGCGTCAGCTTCCCTCTCGGCCGCGGGAAGGTTTAAAAGTCTGATCATGCGTTCCTATTGGTTTTGAGGCAATGGCGTGTGTGTATATTTCTCAGCACCGTTTCTATCGGCCGCGGATGCTGAACTAAACTGAGCTTGAGGTACCGGTTCTGCTGACGTGTCATCATCATCATCATCACCATCATCACATTTCCTTCCCATCCTTTCTGCTCCTGTCATACTTAGCTGAGAAACCATAATCGTCATCTTGAAAGATCGCCCAATGTTGCTGTAACGAGCCCCCTTTTATCGAGATAATATCCCCTAGTACCCGATGCAGTGTCTCCAACGAAAAGAAACAGAAAAAGAAGAAAAAGGTAGCGTGTAACACAACTACCCATCCTTACTCGCAGGATACCCATAATTTATCGCCCAAGGAGCGTACGGGGCGCTGTATCCCCCTTAGATGGGTTTTGTGGTGTCTGTAGCGAGTGTTTTTGCGTTACTTGTACCCCTCCCTCTTTTTCTGCTGCACAGGAGGGAATTATCCATTTTTCTTGTTGGGCTTGGCGAAATAGAGGGATATAGGGGGATATGTATTCACTAGTTACTACTGTGACGTGGCTTTGAAAATGTGGGGAATGGATATGAGAAGGAGCATATGTTCACTGTATCGGTACTTCGAATCACCTAAAAGAAAACTTTTCTGCTTATTAAAGGTTCTATTTGTACATGTATGCACCTGTCGTGGACCTTGCTCATTCTTTAATTATTCATTCAAGCAAGCGATAGATACTCGTTGCCCTCTCTGCCGTGGAATCCTTCTCCCATGTAGATGATGCCTTGCGGTTTTTCATGCGACAGTAATGAGGGCCAAGTGTAACTCATGAGGGGAAAATATCCGCGATTCCAGCACTGAGAAACCATGTGTTAAACGGGTGACGCCTTTTTCACTCTCTATATACAGCGAGGAAACAGACAGTGGCACGAGGAATTATGTTCATAACTTTTAGACCACACTTTCTCCCCATCGGGCACGTCTAGTTGAAGTCGTGGTAGACTGCCGAGGTTTAGTATGATACTAAGAAGGCTTATTTTATAGGGACAACCATCAAGGCCACATAGCCTGTGGCACTCAAAAAAGAAAACCATGTTCGGTAGCAAAGTAATTTTTCCGTCGTTAACGTAGACGGCGAGGAAACAAACAGCGGCATGGGCAATCGTAACAGTGTCTTGCAGGCTACATTTCTCCCCTTTCGCTCATATTTAGGGCGGATAAATGATAAGATTGAGGAGATGTTGGGATCAACAGTAACATGTCAGGAGTCATGACGAGGAAAAAGCAAACTTCCACCGGTACTCAACTCAACAGACATTCATCAGACTTTTACGTCGTCTTCTTGTTGATCTCTTCAGACTGCGGAGGAAGCAGACAGCGACATGAATTCACAAAGATGGTGTTTTCAGACCACACTTTATTTTCATTGCGCACGACTTGGGTGAAGTTTGAGCGAGAGGGATGGGATGATAGGACTTGTGTGTACGTATGGGAACATGAGAACAACAAAGTTCTAGCACTCCAACATTTCCCGTATGTCAATACTATGTTTTCCATCTTTAAAACTTATGAGAGAGATAATACAAATACACCGCTCCACATATATCAGAAAGATGTCTTGACGTTTATAGACTACTTCGCTCCATAAGCTGTTCTCTGGTTTTTTTGGTTTTCATGAGAGGTAAACGAAAGGTTTTCTCCTGTGCGGGGAAGATCAAGGAAACAAAGTAATTTTTTGGGGGTGTTTTTTGTATTCAAACAGTTTTCAATAAATCAATACAAGTACTCAGTTCAATGTTTTGAGCAGCAACACAGCGCACGACATGGTCCTTCAACTAATTCTTTCCCCAACATATCACCTAGACATCGATTAACTTTGTTGCCATCCTCATTTTTTAGTGAGTCGATGGTAGGACTATCGTATACAAGATATACTATATATATAATTTAAACCACGAATCCTGTATCATAAACAAGCCATACGGACGGGCGCACCAAAAAATTGTCGCAAAAACACCGAAATTGCCAATTAAAGATGTATTACCCCTCCTTCCCTAGTGCGTCCGTTCGAGTCTTGCATTCATCATTAGCATAATTATATGCGATTGTAGTAAGATTAAGTCCTAGCTTGTAGGCACCTAGAGAAAACTTGGTAAAAAAAGTTGAGCCTAAGTTTCTCGCGGCTGGTGTTGCCGTTCTTTTTGTTTTTTTGTTTTGTTTTTATTAGTTAGGTAGGCATATTGGTGAAGAAGTTGTGATGCATCAACCTCTGCATGTGATCTACTTTAAGGCTTGAACACAATGGACTGCAGTGCGCATTTGGACAGAAACAAAGTATACAACGCTGCGAGTATGCTGATATACACATCGAGACTCGACTCGTGATATCGTAACATGCGCTCTTCCTCCCAGTGCATAGTGCCGTGTCAAGGATTCGGCAACGCTTTCCACAATCACTGGAATTCGCAATTTTTCCCAATCTTTTGCGCCAACGCCGACTTCTTGATCATGAACTCCCATCCAATCTATCTGGACAAAGCTATCTGCCAGACCAAACGTTTTTCGAGGCACGAAAGAGTACTGCTTCGACGATGGCAGATACCGGCATAAATATCCGAACCGAGAAAGTTACGTCGTGACCTTATCCAATTTGGGTTAGGTATGTTGAATTACGCCTCAGCCTAGCCATTCTGGAACGTACATGTCAGCTTGACGTACCTCGCTAATTTAGATGCAAGATTGGCAGTCTATGCAGCAGGGGGTCAGCCCATAAAGTCACGCCATCAGGCGACTGATATCAAAAAGATCAGCAGCAGGATGTTGGATTTTGACGGTAAGAAAAATATGGCGTTCGGCAGAGAGAGTAGAGTCTGTGGATTGGAGAGGGAATAGCTGCTGTACGTGTACATGTCGACGCTTTCCACCGCCGCACAGAGTTGGGAGATCAAGACATATGCACGGGCAAAGCAAACCATAATAGTGTAGGAAACACAAATCATGATAAGCAAAAACTGGAAAATGCCTCTTCTAAAATTTCTGTACACAGGCAGACTAATATGACACTGCCAACCATGGGTTGACGCTTTGACCGAACCGATTCGCTCTCGTAGCTCGTCTTGGTTAGGAATATAGCACAAAAACAGACAGTACCAAGTGAGGAAATTGTTGACCCAAGGAAAAAAGGTATTGTATTGGTAATGCTTGCAGGCTGTGCCTTGATTCTTTTACTCGTCGTTGAGCTTTTCGCCGGAGGAGAGGTGCTTCTCCGACTTGCTTTGCACCATCATGCCGGGCTTGAAGGTGATGGGCTCGATTTGGTTTTCCTGTGTAGTCTATCAGCAAAGGCTTATCCTGAAGACTCGAGCTCCGTGTACGCACCCTCATGTACTCCTCGGTAGCCTCCTGCCACTCCTTGGTCATGGTGCGCGGTCGCACGGGGTTCGCTAACAGGCGGGTGAGGGAGAAGACGACAATAGCAGCGGCGATGACGGCGGATGAGAGGAAAAAGACCTTGCGACCCTCATCCGGCGGCGGGGGTCGTCGTGGACCATGGGGGCCGAACGCAATGTAGTATGCTGTTGAAAAATGTCAGCTACAGCTTCATTTCGATTGTGATCTCGTAGCTGTGCCGAGATAACGCCGGCACGTAACCGGGTACATGGCGGCAGCCAGATGCGTCATACAACCACGCATAGCTCCCAATGGCATAGGTGAGCAGAGAATACGCACCGGCCTTCTTCTCCTGCAGAGTCATCTCCTTCCAATCGACCTTCATGCGGTCCCTCAGCGACATCCACAGATCGGCCTGCTCCTGAGGCGGCATGTCCTCCCATCGCTTCTCAATGTTGGCAAGTGTGGGGTTGGAGATGGCATGTGCCTGGCGAGTTTGTTGCTGGAGGCACACGGCGGGCGCGATGCGGGGAGCGCGGATAGCTTGACGTGTCGCGGACGATGGGATGATGGAAGCTGGGCTCCTGGTGGCTCGGACGAGCGAGGAGCGCAGCATGGCGGCGGGTGGAGTGGAGAGTGACACTAATTACGAAAAGAAAAGGACGAGTCCCGTCGAGGGTCGTGTGATGTGAAAGATGTTTGGCGTTGACGTCGGCGTGGGCAATGGAACGCTTGCGGGCGGAGCAGAAAGAGTGGTAGGTTGGGAGGAACGGGAAGGCTTCAAGCTCGTGCCATCCTTAGTCAGCAACCGAAAAATCTTCAAAAGCCTCCAGCGGCTTCACGACAACTGCTACAACTCCAATGCTGATCATAGCGCTACTGAGGGAGTAAACAAACACAACGATGCTACTTTTGCTATACCTTCATTCGGCCTGTCGGTTTGTGGCAGGTCGAAAGACTGGCACAAGCCTTGGCATCGATGGTACAAGTAACATTATAAGAGATGAGAACTACTTGAAGGGTATGGAGAGACAGCCTGCCTCTCTACACTTCTTATAGCCACACCACATACATAAGACGGAGATTCAACTTGCGCGAACTTGCGCACTGCAGTCGAACCGTCTAATGCTACTTATGGAGCACGTATGCAGCTTCAGCCACAAGAAACCTGGATATGACAACTAACCCGCCAATCAAGACATGATAGAAGCCGGAATCCAATGGTGCTGTGTTCAGTCTTCAAAGGAGTCTGCGAGCTGTGTCTGTGTCTGTGCCTCCCTCATTCCCCTCGGCCCGACGAGATCGGTTATCCCGCAAGCTTCCTCAGCCCTACGGGGCTCTACAATAATTCGCGTCCGCCTTTTCCTCCCCTCATGCAGGTACCTCGAACTGCCACCGTGCTGGCGTCGCACTGGAGGTCATGCGGTGGGTTCAGAACTGCTCATGAACTAATATTTGTCCAGTCCCGGCCGCGGATCCGTAACGCCTCTCATCCCATCTCAACATGTGCACCTCTACGTACGATGCGACAACACGATACGGCCAGCTAGGCTGCGCGGCGGTGAGAATGTCGGAGTTTACAAAGCTCGTCTGCCGCCTGGTCTGCATTTCGCTGCACAGTCGAACATCGCTATCGAATAATCGTCCACACAGCCATACGCCCACGCACTCGAACGGCGGTCACGCCGAGACATACTTTTTGCCGCTCCAGTCATCCTGCGGCGTTGGGTGAATAAATGAGAGATTAGGAATGCCCCTCTCGTAAGCGGCTTTCCAAAGGTTTGAAGTGCTGGGCGCGTTTCATTTTGTGGTTGAGGTGGATCAAGGCCAAGTGTGTAGCTGCAGATAAGTCACAGTCACGGCGAGACCGGCGGGCAGATGAGGAATGCGAGAAGCTCCAAAAGGTTGCTACAAGGTAGGAACAAGAACATGTTATGAACATCAGAGGTCCTGCTGGCCGCCCGGGCGATTCCGGCTGTCTGTCGTGATGGCACCACCGCGTCCGAGGCCTGGAGCACCGGACAGCAGTTCTTTTCTGCGGTGGTAGCCACGGTGCCCAGATACCCAATAATACACGGCTTTTGCCCCCACACATCCGGCCGGCTAGTTGTTCACGTAAAGCAGCTACCTTGTCTGTGACGTCTACCTCAGCTCTATTTAATCGCCAATTGCCCCTCCCCCCACCACTCTCATAACACACCACTTCCACCCCACCCAGAACCCAAGAACCCCCCATAAACTGCGAGTCTCTCTCATTGAACCCTCAAAGCTCCAACTAACCGTCGCAGCATTTCCACATTTCCACACTCCCACAGTCCCACACTCCCACAATGGTCGTCAAGGTATGTCTGAGCTACCCCGCCGCGCGCATCACCAGTAACTGACAACTCTTCCAGGTCGGCATCAACGGCTTCGGTCGCATTGGCAGGATCGTCTTCCGTAACGCGTGAGTATCCTCTTCTTCTCGAACCGCTTCTGCTCGTTCCAATGGCCCCACTAACACAATCCGCAGTGTCGAGCACGATGATGTCCTCATCACCGCCGTGAACGACCCCTTCATTGAGCCCCACTACGCCGTAAGCATCCCTTCCCGTACTCCCGATCTTATAACATGTCACATATTTGGCCATGAGGATGGAGGCTGACTGTACTAGGCGTACATGCTCAAGTACGACTCCACCCACGGCCAGTTCAAGGGTACCATTGAGGTGGACGGCAACAACCTCAAGGTCAATGGCAAGACCATCCGCTTCTACACCGAGCGCGATCCCAGCAACATCCCATGGAGCGAGACTGGTGCCTACTACGTCGTCGAGTCCACTGGTGTCTTTACCAGCACCGAGAAGGCCAAGGCTCACTTGAAGGGTGGAGCCAAGAAGGTCGTCATCTCCGCTCCCTCTGCTGACGCTCCCATGTTCGTCATGGGCGTAAATGAGGATACATACAAGTCGGACATTGAGGTGCTCTCCAACGCTTCGTGCACAACCAACTGTTTGGCCCCTCTCGCCAAGGTCATCCACGACAAGTTCACCATCATTGAGGGATTGATGACCACCATCCACTCTTACACCGCCACCCAGAAAGTCGTCGACGGCCCCTCCAGCAAAGATTGGCGTGGAGGCCGTACCGCTGCTCAAAACATCATCCCCAGCAGCACCGGTGCCGCCAAGGCTGTCGGCAAGGTCATTCCTGACCTCAACGGCAAGCTCACTGGCATGTCTATGCGTGTGCCTACTGCCAACGTCTCTGTTGTTGATCTGACTGCACGCATTGAGAAGGGTGCTACTTACGACGAGATTAAGGCCGCCATCAAGGAGGCTTCCGAGGGCTCCCTCAAGGGTATGTATTTCCACTGTTTGGACAAAATGACTTCTCACACAGTACAGGCATTCTTGGCTACACTGAGGATGACATCGTATCCACCGACTTGATCGGTGACAACCGTTCCTCCATCTTCGATGCCAAGGCCGGTATCTCCCTGAACAAGAACTTCGTCAAGCTCGTCTCATGGTACGACAACGAGTGGGGTTACTCCCGCCGTGTGCTCGACCTCCTGGTCTACATTGCCAAGGTCGACGGCAACGCCTAGGAATCAGGACAGAGCCAGGCTATGCCTAAGCTGTAGGGCAGCACGCTGGATCAAGCTTGACTGCTTTTTCTTCAAGGTTTTGCGTCTCAGTCATATACTTGCTTCATGATTCGGATCCGGAGTGCGGTGATCAAGGCTAGGGAAAATATGGTATTTTGGGTCAACGAGACCACGATAGGCTAGACATGATTCAATGAAATATGGCTCCCAACGAGATTGCCCTTTTCTAATAAGTTGACGGCTTGAGTGTATAGGCTCCAAGCTCTGCTATTACCTGGGGAAAAGCTCCTCTCGGTCACGGAAGCTACCCTTGTCGTCATTTTCTCGCGTACTTATCAGATGCACTTTCCATGGAGTTCTTCAAAGATGGGTCTGTCCACGGGTATACCCGGGTCGCTCCTCATGCCCGCGTGGGCGGGTTTTGTTTGAGTGCGGGAGTATACGGAGAAGCTTTTGTTTGTCTCCGGCCGGAGGGAGAGTGGTCTGGATAATGTGCCGTGACTAAGCGCCAGATTCTGAAGCGCTGCTTACACCTAAGTTTTTCGTTCTGTTGTTCAATTAGAGACTCACGAATGGGATGCATGGTATCACTCTGTCAGTAAAGAAGTGACTTGTACCATGTTGGTTAAGTTTCACGCTTGTTGAGAGTACTTGAATCTACAGTTAGCATGATAAGAGCTAACGCATTGGACGGAGACTGAAATACCATATGCTCGGAGCGAGATGCGAATCGTTCGGATACCGTGACTCACCGCCTGGCGATCGCCCCCACCTGGCGATCACTTTCGGACGCCGAACACCAACAACAAAAGAAGCTGTATAGCTGTATACAGACAGTAAAATCACCAGATTTTTTGTTGTAGCACTCAAAGACACCGTATAAACAAATTGGCAACGACAAATTATCATTGATAACGGGTGGGGAGCTGTATTTTGCGGGTGCGTGTAGCACGGCCAGATGTGGACACCTTATCTACAATAGATGCTACGTCTACATCAAGAACCTCTGGCTCTTCAATAACATCTGGAGGAGGTG